>PNEQ01003655.1:0-12074 GCA_003012365.1 Medauroidea extradentata | reverse complement strand
TTTCTGCCTGTCTGTATCACATCCGCGCACTTTCACTCACCCTAGCTAATATCTGAGGTGCCCCGGGAGATATACTAATTAGCGGTGCGGCCGATAATTAGCATATCCGCATCTGGTGTACCTGATGCCAGGGTAGTGGGCGAATTGTAGCAGGACAAACGGTCTGAGCAAGATACGTGGACGACTGGTTCACGTCAAGTATGATAACAAAGAAGCAACTTTTGTTACATTTCTAGGTCTTAACATGGATGATAGATTAACCTGGACAAAACATATTTCATTGTTGGAAAGTAAGTTAGTGTCTGCTTGTCATATGAGAATGCTGAAAGAAAATGTTGATTATAAGACCTTGAAACAAGTTTATTATGCATTTTTTAGTTCTATTATGACATACGGTATCGAATTTTCGGGTAAACGCACTAACAGTAAAAACTATTACGATACTGTATTATCAAACTTGAACGGCTCAACTTCATGCAGGCGCTTATTTACAGTTCACAAGATTCCAACACTTTATAACATTTATTTGATAAATACGCTCAAATTAATTCACTTGAATAAACATTATTTCAACTCCAATAATTCTGTTCACTCTCATTTCACAAGAAATGGTTGTAGATTAAGACATTTGCAACCTCATAGCTGTAAGTTAGAATAACGTATCTTTTATTCTGGTTTCCAACTTTTTAATCTACTTCCTAAAAATATAGCTGAGGAACCTAATATTAATAAATTTATGAAATTAGTCTCCAAATTAATAGATCACCATTACTTGTATAATATCCACGAAATTAAAAGATTTTCTTACAAATAGTGGTTAGATAAGCCTGGCCTATGGACTGTTAATGTATAGTGTAATTGATTGTATGAGAAATGTATTTTTATTAATGTAATTGTATATCCTGGCCTGTAATGTAATATGTAATTATTATGTTTTAATATTTTATATTTTGATAAGACAAATTCTATATCCTGAAATAGTATTACTTACATAGAATCAGTGGAATGCTGGGAATAAATAAAATGAACTGTAGTGTTTTCACTGAACCCACTTGGGTTTGTCCACAAGTGCACAGTGCCTGATGTGTGGCAACATTCTGCGAGTCTGTAAGGTGATTTATGGTAGTGATTATCCACCTTGTTTACTCAGTTATTATATACTTCACATCGTATCGAGTGCTACAAGTTTCAGATTTTTAGTGAACAAATTTGAAGTTTCGTACACCTGCAAGTACAGTGAACTGTAGCACATAAATAACGAATCTTCATTTCTTACATTAGAGGCTGTTTTCTGGTGATATGTCTTTTATTTGTCATTTAAAAAAGGCAGAAAAGTTTATGTTGCTTCTATAGCCCGCACCTTTCTATACATACAAAAATACATTTACTCTTAGGGGTTCCATAATTGAAGAGTTGAAATTCAAAAGGATCCCAGTGTCAGAGAATTTATATTTTCACGATTATTCCATCAAAATGGCCTGTGTGTCATACCCTAAGATCTTCAGAAGAGAGGTAAGGCAATACCATTATTGTTACAGGATTTCCATCAAAGTGTAATAAGTACCATGTCTAGTGATATTCAAGAGGAAATAAGCGCTGTGTGTAATGATATCTCAAATATAATATGTGCCATGGCTAATGACATTCAAAAAGAAATAAGTGGCCTGCCTGTGTACATTGGATTCCAATGCTGTTATGTTCGATGTTTTGATAGTCAACGTCCCCATTCTTACTATTAAACCATTTTATTCCGATTAAATATGTTTTTTTCCTCGGAAGTAGGTTTTTGGCAGTTGGTCCACTTTGAATTTCAAGTCTGCAAGTGTGTGTTAAATATGGAGGTACCTGTATAATTATCCTACATTAATACATACAACAAAAACTGTTTATTAAGCAATACAAAACTGTCTTTCTGTTTTGATGATGCCAAGGGTCTCTTAATTGTTTTTCTCAAAATGAAGATTGTCAATAGACCACCATTTGCTGAAGATTGAGCGAGATGGCTCCACAGTAACACGTTGGACTCACATTCTGGAGGACCCTAGTTCGATCATCAGCTCCTGTCATCCTGATGAGGTTTTCCATGGTGTCCCTGCACCAGACGAATACTGGCCATGGCCGACTCCTCTGCCAGCTCCTGTCGTACCAATTTGTGCGTCACCATCTATAATGACCTCGCTGTCGACCAGAAGTAAAGCCCACGTACTTTACCTACGATATGATAAACATCTGTGTACTTCAACTGTGCTGTACGCAACTACACGAGACATGTTCTATTGTTCATGTTGTGTCTCCCATGTTCTTAGAGGAGTATGAAGTGGTACTGGTGTGTAAATACGCAACTCTCTTCACGTGACGAGACACATGGTGGCTACAGGAAGACTACAGACACAGTTTTATTAAGCTCACTATCAGTGTACAAACTTCGTAGATGAACTTACTGGGCTACTGAGAATGAATTAAGATACGTAACTTAACAGCGTTATCTTTGCTGCCGCGGATGATAAAAGAGGAGTTCGATGCCGTGTGGTAACAAAGGGATGGGCGAGTACCTGAGAAAACCTATTAAACAACAGTATGGTTCACACGTATAAACATCTGAGTCAGTTCAAGGTGGAATTAAATCTGTATTACTTCTCGAGAGGAAGTCGAGCACCCTAGTTACTGCAGCAATTTCCCTCTTCCCTTCGATTTGTATGATGGTAACCCGCTGTCCACTTGTGTTGTACTGTACGGGTGTTGCAGGCTGTACTATCTCCAGCTGTACGGGTTGGTTGCACTGTTCCGACTGTTCCTGGGAAAGAAGCGCAACCCACTGAGAGACAGGATCGACTCTTGCCAGTACTCGACGGACCAGTTGTTCATGGGCACGCTGGCATTCACGATCCTGCTCTTCCTGCTGCCCACGACACTCATGTACTACGTTGTCTTCACAGGCGTGAGTAGCTGGCTTGCTACAGTAACCATTGTTCCAACATCTCAACTGCGAACCTGACCAGGTTGTACTCTTCATGTTCCAGTTGCGAGTTGCGATAGTAGGTCTCGCTGGTCTTCTTGCACGCATACGCTACTTGATTGAAGTTCTGCCTATTTATGCCTCCATCCTGTGGCTTTTCAGGTCACCACAAGTTGGCAGTAAGTAGTCTCAATTCATGTACATACAATTGTCACCTTGTTATGTTCTTTCAAGTTAATTATGGTATATATGTCGTTATTGTATTTTACACAATCTGATGGAGCCATGAAGCATTTAAGGAGATTGTAGTGATACAACTAGCAGCATCACCAAAGTACAATAATTTGGTGCACAGATTAGATCAGGTTCCAGAGACAGAGAATACTATAGTACTCAACGTTGCTGTTGTAGCCTAGCCAGGTACAAAATACCTTGCCTGTTTATTCACCAGAGACAAACACTTTAGAGTGCAATATTTTGGGGTGGAACTAAATCAGTTTTGATCCTGTACCACCAGTGATCTTACAAGTGTATTTTATGGAACCATTGACGGTCATAAAATCAGGGTTCTAGTGTACATCAATACATGTCATGACTAGTATGTTGTTCCTCTATTAATTATGGACGAGCACAGCTGCACCACCTGTTCATTGCGAACCATTGGAAAATGTGTCGTAACTCAAGCACATGCCAAGAGAATCTTATCCAAGTTTACCAAAGACACCAAATTTAGGTTTTATGTTAGTGGCAACATTTAAGTATTAGGGTAATCTTCGAGTTTCTAATGTCACCAAGAAAATTGTAACTTACAATAATGTACACAGCTTTGAGTGAACTGGACTAATGTCAAATGCTATTGTCATATTTACCCACGTACCACCCAACATTTTTTTCTCAGAAATTAAATTTAAACGTTGGGGAGTGGGTCGTACTTGGAAGAAGAGATTTTGGTCAATAGTGAAGATCTTTAGCGCTGGTGGGAGGTGACATGATGTGAGCAAGGAGTAGCGTAGGAATTAATGGGTTAGGGGAAACTGGTGATCCCCGAGAAAACCCTCCGACCAACAGTGTCGTCCTGCATGATTCCCACATGCAATAATCCAGGGATAGACCCCGCCAGGAATCGAACCCGGGTCGCCTTGGTGGGAGGTGAGAGGTCCGACTCCTCGGCCAACGCGGCCCCTTCGTACATGGGAAACAAAGTTTTTGGATGAATATGGCCTGGAAAAGTCGGGCTTGTCGTAAATTACAGGCTGCTGGAAAGTGTAAAACCCTCATGTATCAGGTGTAGCTTGTTAGCTGTAAATATGCAATGTCGACATTACAGTCAGCCAAAGCAATAGCTGTGTATTCAACTTGTGCCTGTGGCTGGAGGCCGTCTTGGATGAGCAGATCTGCGCCAAGCCAGCGTGCACCTAGATTCTGTATCTAGGCACTTGTGGCACGGCAAACCAAGACGGAGATAGTGGTTTATTGCTCTGGCAAAAAGAACCACAGAGCATAGCATACTGTGTAGCCAGCCGGCCGTCCTTCACCATCGCCTTTTAAACATACGTCAAGTGGTGCCGAGTGCTATTTCTACTAATGGAATGTATGTAATTTCATTCGTAAAGACATTGTCTTCATGTTTAATCTCCTAATATTTAATTTAATTGTGTTTTGAACAACAAGCAATTATAGTGAAACGTAATAAAGGGGAAAAAAACATATTTTCTTGAGAGTATGTAGAAAACGTAGGATGCAGGTCTTCACAGGAAAGAGGGTATTTGAGTAAATGTGGTAATCACAAACCTTGAATTGCTTTCAAGCATATATTACTAACCTGACGATGGAGAACACTTGGTGATATGACGGGCGATGTTGCTTGCAGGTAAAATATTCCAGATAATACAGACCAAGAGTAAGGGAGAGCCACTGACGCTGTACGTGCAGGTGGTGCCTGGCTCCTGGTGGGACACTGTGGTGCGTTGTGTGCCAGACTGTGTAACGTCTCCTCCTGCAGTCGAGTGGTTCAAGCTGCTGCAGGACTTGTTGGTCGGCAGGCTCATCTACCCAGTCTAGCCACGCTCAGTCATTCCTTCATTCTCTTAGCGCAAGACAAGTCTTTGTAAAAACTATTTGCTATTAAAACAAAGTGCCTTATGTAAGTGTTTGTGGTCACTTGTTTGAATAACTTTGCCTACCTAACATGCAAATACCCAGTTTTAAAATTGGGGATCAATGTTTAAAAAAAAAAAACCATTACAATTATAACTTACAAACTACTGCTATTACGTAGCTACTGTATATACTGAAGTACAGTATAAGTTTACCGCTACATTGTCACTTTGGTCTACAGAGTAAAAGAAATTTCTTTATAAAATGTCCCTGTTAATATCCAGGCGAGTGGCACTGTATCATGGTGTGTTCAGGTGAGGTATTTACCATTGGTAAACAAAAAATCGTGTACTCATGTACAGTAATGGATACAACTAAGAGGTTTTAAGTACAAAGCAAAGTTAAAATATCCAGAAATGGAAGAAAAACTAATATCATTTGTGGAATGTCAGGTGGCTGGCGCAAGTGTTGCCAGAGCGAGTGTGTGCGCATGGGCCAACACTAAGTGTAGTTAAAGTATGGGAACCTTTATTTTCCACATTATTTTGCATTTAATTAATTCAACATTTGTAAAACTCGAAACAAATGCACTTGTAAATACGTAAAACACTTATTGCAGTCAAAAGTCTCATACATGATTAAAGACAATCCTCCGTGTCTGGAAAATAAAAACTGAAATAGTACTTACTCTTATATTCAGGTACATTTTCAAAAATTTTCCTCATACCCTAATTTTTGTAAAATAAAAAAGTGAACATTATATATTTTTTACATTTAACTCTCAACCATGGAAATTTCATGTACATGTAATACTTTAAATACTTTTTTGTTCAGAGGAGTTATCTTAGCTTCATAACCAATCCCTCAAAAATAAACCTCTCACAAAGTATTGCCCGCCTAAACTTTGAAGCTGCAAGTTTGGTAAGTACCACCTCACATAAACAGCATTAATATCAGGCTTGAGTTAATACTGAAGAACATAAAGTAGTTGTAACCTTCCTGCAGTTACTATCAGATGTGTTCTGCCAGAGAATCTTCCAGGCTAGCATGAGAACCCTTCTCCTTCCATACAAGCAAGTCATTTGTCACTGCATGAAGTCTTCCTTCTGGAATTCATATCCCTCGTGTAACAGTCTATGGAAAAAATACGAGTGTAGGTTGCTCCATCAGATTCACACTTCACTAGTTCTCAACTGCAATGTGTTCACAACTCTCGTTACTAAGCAAAGTGGTTCTACTGCACCATGAATGTTTGAAAATGCCTACATGTGGGTTACATCCCAGTGCTAACTCTACACTGTTGTCAGATTGTACGAACACACACTACTGTGGTCAGGTACAGATGGTTCGCAATAAACTGAGTACTTTCAGCACCATCTTGCCTAGAACAATCACTAAGAAAAATTTACTACAAACTCAACCATTTACTATCGAATACAGTACAACCTATACACTTTTATTGCTAAACCAATTGCAAACAAGTAGACAAAAGATTGAGATACTCGCAGGCAGGTACTTCATAGTTACACACATGATAGGACATGCACATTGCTGCGCGGGTTACTTGTTTGCACAGAGGAACTCCCTTCTTTAACACAGTTTGAGGATTCTGCAATAATGGTGTAAAATGTGGGAAATGCAGTGAAATGTTTTATTAAATGTGCATACTTGCCAACTTGTAAGGTATGTCATCTATAAGATTTCAAAATCAACCATTTTTCTGCGTAAATCATGCGCGATGATTCAAACGCAGCGTGACATGGAAACATTCTTAATCTCAAATCACTGTGCACCCATCCAAATTACAAAACAAGAACCACATGTACATATTCTAGTTTTACAGAATGTAGGAAACTTATTCAATGCAAAAGAAAATTGCTAGGAATGTTATTATGCACACTAAAAATATTTTCTTAGGGCCGTATGTATAAACGGTTTTCGAATGACAACTAACTGCTCACCAATGTTTTCTTAATGAGGATAGCGGTTGGTTGTCATTCGAAAGCCGTTTATAGATACGGCCCTTAGACTTACCAAATATATCACTCAGTGCTGTAGTATTTTCACTTTGGAGCACAAAACCATATTTAGTTCAGTGCACAGTAAAAAAATTCTTGTTAAATCTAATTCTTGTAGTACCTTACACATGTGTAAATGTTAGTACCTATACAAAACAGTCTAAGTACCATACAATGAAGGGATGTCCAAAACAGACATGTTACTAACGTGCAGTTGGGGTTATAATAAGTTACAAGTGGATAGAACTTATTGTTTGTGTGATTGCTTTCATCTAGGTAGATGGGCCAATATGTAAACACTAAACAAACGCAGCAGAACTGGAAGTTATCTATTTTACTATCACTGAAGTTTTTGAGTGCCCACAGCTACACTTTATTGCTGCAAAAGACGGAAACATTTTTCAAAACAAATTTCCGACATGCTCGGCTATGCTAAACGGAAGGTTATGTTCCACCACAAAACTCGTAAAATAACATTTCGCCTTAATCACGCCAGTATCACGGTTCACGGAAAAGAAACTACTTAATTTCTTGTTTTCATCAGCAAGCTTAGAATTGTTAGCGTGTTTCAGGCTTTTGACTTGATTGGTAACATTCTTCTTCCTGCCATAGGAACCAATATCACGACTGCGAACACTACAAAACTCAAAAATGGCACCCTTTTTACTTTTAGTTACAAATGGAAACAATTCCAAATAGGCTGACAGAAACACCTGTCCATGTTGTTTTTTAGTCTTTGTAGCAAGTATAAAACCATCACAACTCCTTGTGTTTCTTCAGAATGAAACACTTGCAATCCAATACCGAGTTTACTGACCTCATAAGAAATACACTATACGTCGGCTACTGTCGCGTCACCATACTGCTATGTGCCAATTAAACAATAAATACTTTCTTTCTAAAATGAATTTATTTACACCTCCTTTACAGGTTTTATACCAACACGAACTTAAGCAGCAATACCTAACTGCACAATGTTTAATTTTACTTTAAGTTTTGTTTTCATTGTAGGAACCCAGGGGTTTAAAAAAAACTACAATAAAATCCCTACGATTCAAGTCATAAGTAGTACTGCCAGAGCCACCATGTTATTTTCAATACAAACATAAACTGTAAACAAATGCTAAAACAGGAAATAAATACATGATCCACAAAAGAAATGTTATGCACTAAACTAAAGACAAAAAATGTAAGATATAATATATTTCCTTACAACTGTAAAATGGTTTACATTCCATATAAATTGTGGGAAAATTGTACAAGTTTGAAGGTATGAATTTGATTAAATTGTAATAATCAAACATTAATACAACCATTACAAAGTAAATAAACAATTTTGATAAATACAGCTGAGCCTCGCTACTACAAGCCATGGTTTCCGACAAATTTGTTGTAGTTGCCAAACTACCCGACTTCAGCCCCTTAACAAGTTTTTGTCTAAGGTTGTGTTTGAACTGTCACCGGCGTAAAACAGACTATTTTCAAGAAAGTAATAAAGATTTCACTTACTAGGCCTATAGTAGTAGTTACCTAGAGTCCAAAACAGCTAGCAGTGAGTGGTGTATATACGCCGCATTGCATAATGCGCTCGTCTAGATCCTTCACGGTGTACTTAGCGGCAGTTTGAAGTTTTGTAGAACCACTTTTATTGCTCCCGAGACAAACGACCACTTGCATGCTCCTGAGACAAATAATACCACTTGCGTGCTCCCGAGACAAATAACCACTAGTAATGTTACCTAACAAAATATTTTTACAACGAATTCAGACATGAAAATATAGGGTGCATAAGGGCATCCAGTATGTGGGTAAATATAATAATTGTAATGTGAGGCAATCTACTATTGTTTGTTCTGATGTGCTGTGTTTTTCTTACCTGCAAGTAAAACCCTGCAAGTACTACTTGGGCATTTAAAACTTGGAGTTTACTTAACCTTATAGTAAACGTTTCCAGTCTTGATCTGTGCAAAGCAGTAAAAAAAAGGCAGTACTGTATTTGGCATTATTTCAATTTTTTTTTAGTAAATCCGAGGTAAATACAAATCATGCTTTAAAAAAATCAAAATGCTACCAGGTATGATAAACTAAATTTTTTATTCACTGAGTGTTAATGCAATAAAGAGAAATTTTAATATAGAATTATACTTAGTAATAACGTTAAAAAGTTTTAATTTTCTATCCACTGCAAATACATATGTATTCAATTTTACTGTTTAGACACAACAAAAACATTACATAATCACCTGAAAACAGATCATTCAGATCTATACAGAGCCACATTTGAATCAAGTGGATGTGGTACTTTAGCACAGCAAACATCATGTGAGATTCAGGAAACAATAAAACATTCATCTCGACTTTGAAGGAAAAAATTTTTTTCGCTTTGTTTCGAAACAAAAAATCACTGCTTCGCACAGCCCTAGATACAGGTACGCACTAACCAGTCAAAACAACGCTGTGGTGGACAACATGAGAACAAAGATGGAGACAGTATTTCTTTGTTCCATCAGAATGTGCTACTGTGCATTGTGTATGTTATTCTAGCTCCATTTAGTGTGCACCATAAGACAAAAATGTACTACTGAACAGTTAAAACACAACTCGCTGACACGAAAAGAAAAAGAGTGGAGTTTGAATGTCACATTACTTTTGACATAGTGCGTATAGTTATCAGTTTGACGAGTGTAGCTTACTTTATTTAGCATGCATGCTCTTGCGATAATTCTATTCCTGACAGAGTACAGTGGTTTCAATATTTTATAGCTGAGTGTGTAGCAGTTATTTTGAAATGTTTACTATGAATAAACTAAAGCATCTATCAAAAATACTCGTTAGTAAGAAACTTGGGGAAAAAATTTAATATTTCCCAGCGAAATTTTTAAACAACTACTGGCTTTGTTCTACACTCTTGGATGAGTATGCCCTTTCACACTGTAGCATGCATCAAATAATTTGTGCACTTGCCAGAGATAGGTATAAATCAGCTCGGAGTGTGACTGTAATTGTTCACTTGTCCTTTGAACAGGCAATGCGTTTGCCAGCAAAAAAGAGAGATACCAACATTGGTACTTCCTATATTTCCGCGCATTAGCCGGGAACTGTTGTGTAGCGGCAGCACAAAGCTAAGATAGAAGCCAATATTAAACAACACAAGTTGGCGTACGTGTCCATGTTGACTTTAAGCAAGGCCACGATTTTGTGATTTTATTCCGGCAGTGTGCAAACATGTCGGGCCTATGTTTGAACGCTACAAAACCTAGATAGACTGTTCGTTGAAAAGCAATGCTAAGGTTAGACATGCACGTTTTCACAAATGACCCACCACCTGTGGAATGTTTTTCTTTCTTTCCCTTCAGCTGGCCAAACAGAATCGTCCCAAGAGAAAACAAAGGTTGCTAACCACCCCCTCCTGTCGCACATTGTACAATACTTAATGCACGTCTGGGCACATGTGCGTTAAAAGTTTACCCATATAATTTTTAAGTATGTACAGAAATGTAAACTAGGTAAACTATAAAAACATGCACGTAACTGTGTGAGCGCGAAGGCTGGTGACACTCAACCAGCCAGAAGACTTATTGACACGAGACAGTAATGCGTCCTCACATTCGCAGTCCTTGCTGCTAATTAAAGAAGGCTCAAGGTCTGGGCAGTAAAATCTGAGCTGCAGCAAGCTAAGCAGTGATAAGCACAAGTAGTATGTGTGTGAGCTACAGGGAGAAGAGATGCAAAAGAGACTGTTCACATGGCCTGCCTTGCTTCACAGAACAGCCTCGCTTTGGTGCTGCGCGCACAACATAACTCACCACTGCAAGTATATTCTAGCTGTAGTTTTTATAACGTTTCCATCATTTTTTACAGCTGCGGCTTAATTATGTACCGCAACTGCTTAGATATATCATTGCTGAATTTAAATAAACTCTCCTTCTCGTGACATGTTAAATTTTTCCAATTTATTCCTTTTGAATTACTACTATTTAAATTTTTTTTATGGGAATTGAGGCTACTGTCATAGTTGCATTGCTCTTGTAGTAGCAGATGTACTTGCGAGGTTCAACTGTAGTAAGGATAGCTATTCGTGCACCAGCCAAACTATTGATTTTAGAGGTATAGTTTGTTGATGAGAAATGTTTGCATAGTGGTTAGTAGAATATGTAAAAAAATTTGGTAGGTTAGGTGGCCTAAAATAACGTTAGGTCAGGTTTTAACCTAACTTAACCCAACCAAAAATATTTACTTTACGAAGGACTACTTATGATCACTATAAAAACATTTTTTATTAATAAACTATATCTTTAAAATCACAAGTTTGGCTGGTGCACGAGTAACTATTCTTAACATTTACCAATGTGTGCTGTTTCTCAGTGTAAAACACTGTTAACTGGTACATTTGTACTCTTGTATCCACAAACCATTCCTTATAAAAATTCATTTGACTGTACAGTAATTTGACACTCAAATATATTTTCACAAATGGCTCGTACTTCACTGTACTCTTTAATAATTTAACAATGTTTTACAACTGTATTTAAAATTGAAACTGGGATGCCAATGACCTTGTAATATGTTCAACACATTTTAAAATGTAAATTTCTTTTTTCAGTTGAAAATGCTAGTATTTTAACACTGTTAGACAATTTCGTGCACATCATAATAAATTCGCTTTGAATAAATGAGAAATTATTTTGCCATTCTGCATCATAACACTAAAACATAACAAAAATTGCTACCAAAACAATAACTTCACGCTACTACAATTTGTGAACGAAGAAACCATAGGTGCATGTATATTGTATACTCATATATCCAGTTGTGTTGTATACACGTTCTCATGATGCTGAAGATCTTTTAGCATCCAGCTTGTGTGTCTTGTCAGATGACTTACAGCATGATGTCGCCTTTGTGTACGAAACCCAGAAAATAGTTACTCAGTACATTCGGAATACTTTTCCAGCTGTTGAGACAATACATTATTTCAGTGATGGCTGTGCTGGCCAGTACAA
>PNEQ01003654.1:41402-60021 GCA_003012365.1 Medauroidea extradentata | reverse complement strand
CACCTAGGAATTTCACGTTGTTCACTCTAAAAATGGGGCTATTGTTTATTGTGAGCTGAAAGGTTTCTTCATATTTAAATCTTGGAGGACTGAATATAACATAGTTTGTCTTGCCATAATTCAGTATTAGCTTGTTTAAGTTTAGGTACACATTGAGTGAGTTGAGGTATTCTTGCACTTGTTGCAACATAATGTTTTTATTTTATTTTCTTCTTGCAATTGGGCCTCAGACCAAGGATTTGCTTAACCTACCTCTTCTCAATTTTTCGACCCCATCAACCTTTTCCAAACTCCCTCCTTCCCGTCACCTTAACCACATCCCTCACCAACTCATTCCAATCCTTTACCGTTCTCACCATCATAGTGTTTTTTCCTCTCTCTGCCCTCTGTATCTTCCACCCATGATCACCCCTTCCCCCTGAATATACCTCTCTGTATCTTGTCACCCAGTTGTGTACTCCAAACCAACCCCCTCACCACCTTAAACATCGTTACCAGCCGCTCCAATCTCCTCCTCTCCTGCAGTGTGCCCCACCCCAGTCCTCTCACCATTACTGATGGTCTGAAATCCTCCTCTCTCTCCCCCTGTGTCCTCCACTTATTTGTGACCCACCTAGCAGCCCTTCTCTGCACCTTCTTCATCTCTACCATTTCCCTTCCCACGTATGGGTCCCAGACTGCTTGCCCTATGAGTGTAGAAAAGAACAGTGTCATCAGCAAAAAGTGTTGAGTCTGATGTGTGTTACAGAGGATACCTTTTTATAGTAAGTACCTTTGGTATTAAAACAAATAAGTATAGGCCCCATCACAAATTTCATAACCAGTTAAAGTAGGTAGGCTGTAACTCAGTTTTTTTTTGTAGACATGTCAGTCAGTATTTAGGAGTCTTGTAAGGCTTTAGTAAACATAATTTTAAAAAATGTTTTATGGTAATGTTCAAAATACACACCTCAAAATTCTTTCTGTACATGGAACTACAATACAACCAAGATTACCCGCCTACTACAAAAACCCAGGCCTATCTGGGATGAAGAGGGTGTTTGATGTAAATTAATGGAATACAGTACACTTTCTGCTTACATGAAATGTACAGATTTTAAGACTATCGCAGGAAAATTAAGAAAGAAAAATATAATAATATTTTTGCCAAATTTTTGAGGAAACTTTTACTAGAGCAAAGTATTTTTGGTTGGAACATGTTTGATACCTTACTGATACACCTTAGATTTCTGTGGAAGATATCAATTTTAAGGATTGTATCGTCTAGTGGATTAAATCTGTTAAAGAGTTAAATTTTCTATTTTTCTACACTAACACGCAAAACATGTAATTAAAAAATCCTTATATATTGTTAATTAGATGGTTACCAATTCTAGTTAAACATATTTAATTTTAACAAATATAAGGAACAATGGAATCAACAGTTAATGTGGAGGAAATGCCCTGTGTCATTAAATGTCAGTTGTTTGTTCAAATCACCTCACCACACTCTTTGAAATATTATTAACTTACATTACCAAAATAGCCCACATTGCTTGACAGACTAACTTCTTGACAGGTTGGGTGCTTATAGAAATATTTGAACTACATAAGTTCAAATTTATCAGAACATAATAAACAAAAATTGTATATTCAGTTCCTGGACTTAAAACTTAGCTGACTTTTCTATTTGTCCAAATGGGATCAGGCCTATTGATGAACGAAATATTTGGAGCATCAATGTAGTCTCGAGTTTATAAAAGTGAAGCAACAAAACTAGAATGGTTGTCATTATAGATTATTTAGGGTTCAATGGTTATTATTTAATGACAGCCTTATTTAGGCGTATGTATAAATAGCATTAAAAAACTGTAGCTTGAGCAACTTTTTTTGATTTTGAAAATACTGTACAGTTTTAATAATATCTTGTTTTTTTACAGTTGGATTAGGCCTATATTTAAAAAAAAATAGTTTTAATATGTCTAATGAAGTCCTGAATCTATGTTGAGTATCTGATTCATGCATTGCTTTAGGTTATTATTATTACTTTTACTTATATGAGTCCGCTGATCCCAAGCAGGTCAAAGGATATGGAAATGGTTCTATGCTGGTAAAATAACAGGAATGCAAAATGAATCATGCAATCAACTACTAATTGAAGCATTTTGTAAATATCAATTTATTGTGAATATTCACTTTATGATAGCCTAAAGGTCTGCATGAAACGAATTATTTTTATTGGCCTACTTTTTTGTTAAGTCATTGTGCTGACAATGATAGTATGTAAAGAGAAACAATGAGATGAAAATAACCTACTGCCAGTAAGGTAGTCCAATATAATGTTAATTTAACCTAATCATTTTATATTAGAACTTAGTTTTTCTAAGTAGGTTCAATATATTTCGCTTCTTATTATGATACAAGTCCAAGATGGGAAATTATAAAACTTGAATCACCAGCAATGGAGTTAAGTGCAATATAGGGTTTCATTTAACATTTTGTCTGAGTACTAGATTAAAATATGAAATTGTATCAAATCAAATAAACGGAGAATAACCAACAAATAAGTAAGCCTAGTTCATTTTCTTTGTGTAATCGGTAAAATGGCGCGACGAAATACTGATATTGTAATAAAAATTGGTGTTTATTATTATTATATTATTATTACGTTAAAGGTTAATGTTGCAGCATCAAATGTTTTAGCTAAACAGACGCAATTTCCAACAAGGTTAAAATTTTCCGCACATACACACACGTACATAAAAACGGGAAACAGTAAATTTGACGGACCTACGGGAGAGTCTTGTTTATAGACATCAATAACAGCTGTGCGGCCAACTTTATAATTGCTTAAATGAATACTGTACTTCACTACATAAATAGTTACCGTTTTGTTTTTTGTGAAGGTAATATACTTGTTATTTATTTCCTAGTGAGTTTTGGTTATATATTACGCCAGTTATTTCTTATTTCCGAACAAATTAAGCTCTGGTCGTTTTTCTCCCATTAGAGACAATGTAAACATCTGCTCGCATGGGTACTGAGTGACGTCACTGCGCAGTAGCGATGTATTTCGATCGCCGATCGGACAGGCCTGTATAGTTCGGCCATGATGTCACCCTAGTTTGCACTTACACCGCCATTTATCTACACTTACACGAGTTCACAACACTGGAGTAAAGAACAGTACACAAAATGGTGACCTGGCGGAACTGGGCTACACCATCACCACATCGTGTACGATGTCATATGCTTACTAAAATTTTTATTGATGGATGGTGTCGACTATGGATTTGCTGGAGTAGAGCGTGTAGTGGTGTCTGGTTGTTTACATTGACGCCGGGGTACACGGTGACGTCAGGGACTTTATTCTAAGTTTCTCGAGATGTCAATCGTAATCTTTCGATTTCGATCCCGCGAGACCACCCCCCAAACGATCGAGAAAGTAAACACTCAAAATTTGTATTAAGGCGCGATGCCATCACAAGACGGGAAACATTTGTTTTTTTGGTCCGAAGTTATAGTTTTTGGTTAATTTGGCGAAGTGTGAAACGTCAACAAGCCAGTGTCGCTAGGCTTCGTTAGAGTCAATTCAACAACAGCGCATGCACGTACATACTGCTCGACAAACCTAGATGTCCGCGGAAAATATGGGAACTACAGTTGTCACCCTCTCTGTCACACAAACTTGTCATTGGTACTTCAGAAATAGTAACATTATGCGTCTTATGTAACTATAAGTACATATATTAATGAAGGTAATTTCTATTTCGCTTCGCTCAAATACTTTGTATTTGTGCTTTTAGCACTCAATTTCCGTCGTAGTCAATGATCTGCGCGCTATGCCGAAACTTGTGTATCCTATGTTAAATAGGTCATTATATTCAATTGCAACATTTAAATTATGAAATTGACTATTGTTTTCAGGTACAGACCTGCTTAGAAAATTGCGTTTTACCCCCAAATTTCCCTGAGATTCATGGGCCTCTCACTAAGTGTAACTTACCAACCAGTAGGAATATAGAAAAGCTATTTCCACCGTTATATTCAGTGGCTCTGAATGTCTGCTTGAAGAAAGTGTAAAAGCTCAGATTTCAAAAGGTTCCTAGGACGGATATAAAATACCCCCCTATACGTAACAAGAAGCCTAGTTAAGAAGACCTGTGAGATGTGAAAAATGAATATACTGTGAACCGCACCTTAATAGTTGTCTTTGTGCTACTTTTATACACTTATCATTTTTGAAATACATGTAATTCTTTAAAACACTTGTAATGTTTGAAAATATGAATAGTGTTTTATTGCAGGATTGTACGTCCTCATAATTGAAACTAAACATTATAAAAATAAAACAAAGGAACGAAAACTACGCTATTGCACCTACATACAAATTCGCTGATACTGAGGCTGTACTCTGGATGATTGGGGTTGTGTCCTAAAGTGCTTACTTTAGTGAACTCCAGACTGTTATGAAAAATTTGATATTTTTAATTGCGAAAGTAACAATTTTATACAAGGACGGCAGTGTATTTTATGTTTCTGGAATTGGGATCTGCCTGAATAAGGGGCTCTTAAGCTATCTATTATTCTAATGATTTTATTCTAAAATGCTTTCTTACTGGTGTATTGGAGAATAAATACCGAGCAGTTTTGATTTGTATTATATAACTTATACACAATTTTCAATAGAAGTGTTTTCAAAACATAGATCGTACTAAACATAATCTTGTAATGAACCAATTGAGAGAAGACAACAAGCTTGTTAGTCTATCAGCTGAGTGAAAGAATGCCTTCTAGACGAAAGAGGTGTAATTTTATTCAGTAATTTCTGTAGGTTACGAGTATGCTAACCCGGAAATCTAAATCGGTAGCTTCCATATCGTTTTTAAAGAAAAAGTATATATATAGTAAACTGTTACTGCCAATTTTCCAAAAATTATTGTTGGCAATGCGAAAATCGAGTTGACATCCTCAGTGAAAAACCTAGGACTCATTTTAATCAGCACTTTAAATTAGTTTCTCCACGTAGCTAGCATATAAACGAAGGCGCTGGCCACCCTTCACTTGCTAAAACGCCTGAATATTCAACTTCCGTTGCGCATTAAAAAATACCCTGTCCAGGCATTAATTTTTACGTTGTTTGACTAGTGTGACTTGGTTTACAGCAACCTCACTGACGAACAAGCCACTTGATTGCAGAAGATTCAAAATACATGTGTACGTTATGTTTTTAACCTTAAAATACGTAATCATATCTCACAATTTCATAAAAATTTGTCCTGGCAACGACTGGAAAACAGGCGTAAATTACATTGTCTCCTTATCCTAAAAAAAATGTTTTATATTCTAAATCTCCTGCCTATTTAACAACTAAATTTGAATTACTTTCCCGTCATAAAATTTGTACCTATTCGCTTGAAAGCCACTCTGTCGATGCTCATACCTAAGCATCGTACTAGTGCTTATTCTAAATCTTTTTCAGTTTCTGCAGCGCGCGCCATCTAAAATAAATGTTGTCTCAACCTACATTTAAAAGAGCTTTTTTTAAAAGTATGAACGCTGATTTTGATAGTGCAGAGCGAACAGTGGGTGATATCATTTTCATTAATTTGGTGTGAATCTGTGCGCGATTGAATTGCGAACGACTAATGTAATGTTTTCTTTTCCTCTTTTTCTCATTTGTGTTTCGCAATTTGTTTTGTAATTTTTAGAGAAATATTGTCGTAACTTCGACACATATAAAAATAAGTCGAATTAAATAAATAAAACTGAATAGACACCTCACTCGTCTTTACCGCCCGACTGAAGGCATTTTCGTGAGAATCGGTCTCTAGCTGATAGATCGGGCCCTGCAGATAACCCCTCTCAGTTTTGGTAACATGAGTTACCACGTCCTTATCCTCTCTTGCTCCGTGTTCACTCGAGGTACTGGGGATAGAAGCAACATATCTCCACTAGAAGATATCCTGTTTTCGTCGGGTAAAAAATTGAAATTATTTAATTTAAATTAATGATATTACAGGATAATAATAATTCCAGAAATATTCCGATTGCAACATACTATAGAGCATGGTAAGGTACAAGTCTAAGAAATGGTTTTATGTGTTATTCGTGCTGCATTTCTCCACTACAATTAACTAAATTATCAAAAAAATGGCTTGTTTTCCAGATTTTTTTCTTTAAAAAGTTAAAAGTTTTTTATATATATCAAATGTCTTAGACAGTTATACGACTTTACGATACCTACTTCCGAAAACGATATACTTTAACTTGATTTTTTCTCTGAATAATGATCAATAACAGTACACATGTTTCACACTGTTTAGCATACCGTACCGAGCACCCTTAAGGCCAAATAGGTCGGCCGAGTTGGGGAGGGGAGGTAAATGTGTGTCATGAAGTCCGTCTGTACCTTGGACTGCACATGTCACTGGGCTTCACTCCCTCTCTTCACCTTATAGAGGCAAGGTTGGGTGCAGCATAGGCTACATAGTGTATATATGGCCATGCCTGAGAATTCGACTGCCCAATGTAGTGACAAAAACTGTCAAATTCTGATGCAGAGCCCACAAAATGTCTTTAATTCTGCTAATACTAACTTTTGTCAATGGGTCAGTTGAACTATAAATTTAGCATCATAGTTTCATGGTCTGTGGTGTTAAGATGTCTAAGATTTTCTCATGGAAATAAGCTATGACAGTACTATATCTGTTAGATAGTGTTTATCTACCATAATAAGTCTGATTTTTAATTATGTACATATTTGTAAAGTTATGGAAGTGGGAGAGTGTAATGTCATGCATTGTTGGATGCTATGCGTACATTCTCAAGCCTGCTGACTCCAATTTTTCTGCATTAATAATTTCACTTTATTTAAAGGAGAACTTTTTCGGAAATTCTCCACACTTAATTAGGAATATTCGTGTGCTGTTTACTTTGTAACATTATTTGTGTTAGATTTGGTAATTATAACGAGCATAATAAATTCCTCCACCCCCCCCCCCACACCACATCCAGGTAAGGAATAAAAAGAGTTTTTCTGTGCACTATTTCATAAATGAATTTTTGTGTTTGATTGATATGTTTTTTGAAGGGTTTTGATATGTTTTTTTAAGAGTGCTTAAGTTGATCCCAGGCTTTGGTACGGTCAACACAACCATCCCCACCCTTAGGCTCGTCAGTCTTTCTGTGTATGTGCCCGGGAGCAGGCCAAGACAACCTGTTAGGGGTGTGGATAGTACCCCGACCTAAACCTGGAAGTGACTGAGAAGAGGGTCTCAGTCGGGTGATGCAAGTAGGCTGGCGAGTTTCTGAGATTGGTTCTCTATAGGTTCTTCTCGTCTGCCGGTACATTCCCGTTGGGAGTTGGATTTTTGGCGCATTGTAGCATTCTGCTTGAGAGTTAAATGGTCCCAACTTCATGTTAGTTCCAATGCGACTAGAGGGAGCATGATTTTTCTCTGGCCAGAGTAGACTTACTCTTATCAGCAATAAGCCTGCTGACCGATTAAATCTATTGGGTAGGTGCGGTGGCTGACTAACCTAACAATAAGCCGATAGGTAATCGGAACATCTGTTGGAGTAAGCCACTTTTTGCTGCTTAAGTCAGGCCATACTGATTTGGCAACAACTTCTTCAGAGGCCATGCCTAGGGCATACGGGTAATTGTGTCAACAATGCTGTGTGTTATTTATGGTGTGTAAGCAGAGACATCTCCTACTAATTTTATTTCAACATTCTATTGTTGACTATTCTCACATTGCTAATTACCGCATGTGACTTACAGCATCTGGGAGCTGAATTACCACCGTAGGTAAGATGTTGGTGTGCTCCGGAGCTGGTGCGTCAGTACGACACACCCGGCGTGAAGACAGGAAGAGGCCTCTGGTGATTCACCCCAACGGTCCTTTACCGACTCTAGCCTGGGTACCCTGTCCTTCACGTTACGTTATATGCAAGCTTGCTCACAAGACTTGCTGTAAGCCTGGGGAAAGCTTGTATTTTGCTTGAATTTGACTCATTTTTCACCTTGCTAAACAAACTTTTCCATACGCATGCAGCCGCACGAATTTGACTTGCATTGCAAACTTTCTCATTGTATCTTGATGTGTGCCTTGCTCAAAATTGTGGAAAGATTGCGTTTTATCTTAATTTAAGTTATAATCTTGATCATGAAACTTTCTGAATGTGTCCGTTGAGCTTGCTCGAAGTTGTTTTAACTTTATTTTCGTTTATGTCCGTAAATTACCACGTAAATTTTAAAATCATGTTATTTCTATATGATAGTTTTACTAAGACTATTGCGATATTATGTAACAAAATACTATAAACATGTATTTAACAACACTGTTATTTGAAAATTTGATTAGTAAAGAAATTCCCAAGTCGCTGAATAAGCGATACCAAAAAAAGTGGGCATTTTTATTTTAGTACGCTGACATTCAAATTCAGCTTGCGGCAATCTTGACGAAATATCGTGTCAGCTTGCGACATGCTTATTTCAAGCTTACATCGCTGTCTTGACTTTCAGTACAAACTATAATTTAGCTTATAAACTAAGCTCGCAGTAAATTAGAAAAATGTCTACTATGCAACTTGCAGCAGGCTTTGTAGCAAGTGTTTTGGCTTGCTATTACATGCTTACTGCAATGTTACTGGTTTGTCGTGGCAAGCTTGTATCAAGCAAGTTTTTTCTGCTATTTGGAAAAGGCTTACCACATGCTTGCCAAGCTGCCGCCGCCGCTTATCATCACTGGGGACAGGCCCAGCTGCAGACCTGCCCCCTCAGTGCGGGAGTAATGTTGCCGGCACCCAAGCCCTACTCTGTCTTAGGGATTTCAGGAAGTGTGTCAGGTCTCCCTTTACTCCCTCTTGTCAGGTAGCCTTTGCAGCCGAATGCCTTCCGGTGCGGTACTACTAAGCCGAAGCTTTTCGCCTCGCACTTTCCGACACCGAACTGGTCAGGTATTGTCATTTTTTTTTTTTGGTGGCAGATACTCCTAGACCTCTCCACGTCACAGGCCGATCAGTCAGTATGGCACGGCAGACATGGCCTGAGCGGCCGCCAACGTGTTAACTCTGTGTCAGCTAAGAGCAGGTGGAAGCCCCAGAGAGGGTTTGCCGCTTGTAACTGGTGCCATCTAAGTTTTTACACCCCGGTACCGGCCGGTTGCGACACCTCCAGAGGAGTCCCCTGCCCCCTACGATTGATGCTTCCCGTTACACCATCAAAGCTTTTACACCTCGGTGCAGGAGATAAGTATCCAGTCTGCAGGTTTGTCCAGTCCATGGGCCTTCACAGCGCCCCCTGCTCAGCTTGCTCAGGACCCCTGCCTGGCTGTATTCCGCCTGAATCAGGTTTTCCACTAGCAGTGGGGGGTTCCCAATGGCCTGCCGAGAGCGCCTAGTAATAATTTTTGCAGCTGGTTTGCCAAAAGCCCGTATTTATATTTAATAGGAGCAGTTTGTTGCAGTCCAAATCCTGTAAGAGAATGATTTTTGGCCTCTTAGGGGTGAGTGGTGAAATGAAATGGTGTGAAGGAAAATTTTGAATATTAATTCATCGTCTTGGTGGTGAATGGTGGAATGGAATGGTGAGGTCCTGTAGACGAAGGTATAGCATATACGTACTCATATATACATTTTTAATCTGTTGAGGTTTTGTGCTGTTTATATTGTTTGTTAGCCAAATTTTGTAATTTGTTTGTTGTTATGTTGCTGGTATTCTTTATCATTTTTGCTTGATTTATGCGGGTGCTGCACTGACGGATTTGTTTCTGCAGTCTTGGTCTCTTTGCCCTTTGTGTCTCGTCTATGTCATAGTTTCCTAGTTGTCTGATGATCAGATTTTGGTGCTCATTAGTCTGGTTGTAGAAGTTTTTGTTTCTGTCTGTGATGATGGTTTGTATGAAGTCTACTTTGGCAATGTGGTGGAGGAGGTCTCCTGTTGGTACTAGTCTCGAGATTCCCAGCGCAGTCCGCAGTATTTTGTTATGTGTCTTCTGTAATTTTTGTACGTGTCCACTGGCGGCGTGTCCCCAGACCTCGCACCCATACAACATGGCAGGTTGTATAATTGTCTTGTAAATTGTAATTTTGGCTTTGTTTGTCCGGGATGTAGCTTTTAGTAACGGATAGAGTTGTTTGTATGCCGAGTCTGCTGTCTGCTTTATTTGGTCTGTGTTGGCTTTCCAGGTCATTTTTCTGTCAATTAGTAGTCCCAGGTATTTTGTTGCCTCTTGGTACGGTATGTCTTCCTTGATGAGTTTCAGCTGGGTAAGTGGTGTTACTTTTTGTCTTCTTATCATTATAATTGCTGCTGATTTTGTTGCCTTTACTTTGATCCTCCATGTCGTCAGCCATTACTGTAGTCTGTCTAAGTATCGTTGCAGTCATAGTATAGCATATTGTAAGTTCCTGTTCATTTTGTAGATTAATGTGTCGTCTGCAAACATTCGTGTCGTTACGCCTGGTGTCATAGGGATGTCTGCTGTATAGATGCAGTAAATAAGAGGTGAGAGTGTGGATCCATGGGGTACTCCTGCTGTCACCGGTCTCTCTACTGACACCTTTTTGTCTAGTATTACTGTAAGTGTTCTGTCTGTTAGATAGCTGTGTAGTAGTTTGATGTAGCAGTCGCTGTAGCCTTGAGTTGTCATTTTTTTTTGTAGCAGTCCTGCATGCCATACTTTGTCAAATGCTATTTCCACATCCAGGAATACTGTCACTGTGTAAGCTCCATGTTTATGGTTTTGTCTTGCTTCATGTTCTCGCTGGAATGTCAGTGTTACATCTTCTGCCAGTGTCATGAGTGGGTGTAGCGTACTGTGTTTAGGTCTGAATCCGAACTGTCTGTCCGGTAGCATTTGGTTGCCCTTGGCTTATCTTTGAAGTCGTTTAAGTAATATTATTTCGAACAGTTTGCTGATGCTGTTCAGTAGACTAATCGGTCTTCGGTTTTCTGGTATTAGTGGATTTTTCCCCTGGTTTTTTGTATAGTCACGATACGCGCAGTTTTCCATTCAGAGTTCATTGACTATCTACCTCACGTGATAATGGGGTAGCAGCCATCCCCTCGCCTGACTCTCGAATGGCGTTGTAGCATGTCACACATATTCTATTTCATACTAAACTGCTATACGGAATCCCATTATATGTATCAATTAAGGCCATGCTCTCAAGTTTATAGGTACTCTTTCAGTGTTACTAATTTGTTACGCCTAAACGAAATCAGATATAAAAAAATCTGTCTGGCAGTTTTATTTAAAATCGTCTTTTCCATGTTAGCTGATTTTTTTTTCAAGGCAGTACATTCTATGGATTTCGCTAATGATGTAATAAACGAAATTCTGGTCAATTCACTGTTTACTTTAAACTGTATGATTTATTGCTTTGAAAACATTACCTATCACAGCAAAAACTATTTTAAACAAAACCGCCAGGCAGATTTTTTATATATGCTCTCGTTTTTTAAGTTAAAAAAATAACTATCGCAAAAAAACAGCAGACACTAAATAGCACGGCCTTAAAAGTACACACACTTCAAATTATGTATCTAATTTTTTTTACTCGGCAAACCTATAGACATTTTTGGGCAACTTAAAATTGCTATAAACAGCATTTTATTACTGTTACAAATTGAAAAATACCACCTCATTAATAAAACTAAAGTATAGAAGTTTTAATTTGAATTTACGCCATACATTCCATAAATAAAATCGTATGGTCACCTTTTTCATTCCCTTATAGAAACAGGAAATACTAAAACACTGT
Source organism: Medauroidea extradentata (assembly GCA_003012365.1). Lineage (NCBI taxonomy): Eukaryota > Metazoa > Arthropoda > Insecta > Phasmatodea > Phasmatidae > Medauroidea > Medauroidea extradentata. The sequence goes on along the minus strand of PNEQ01003654.1, from coordinate 48,270 downwards.
GTGCCAACCATTTCTTCTAATTTTGTATTGCCTCCGGATGGTAAAAAAAAGCTACAGACCACAAATTCTTTTAAGAGTTTATCATCTCAGTGAAACTACCAATGGTGACATTACAGTTTTCTGACGAAATAAAAAGTGTACGTCACAACTAATAATGTTAACTCATTTCATCATAAGAATAGTGTAACAACCAAGACGTTAAACGGTGTTAGTAGGGCCTAATCAACGACGTGTAAAGATAAAAAAAATTTGAATGGGAGCTATTACGGGAGATCGGCACACTGAATGAAACAACCGGTTTAAGTTTAGTAAATATAAAACTGATACAACAGTGTACAGTGCCATTTTCGTGCAATTAAAAAAAAACACAACAAATTAAAATACAACGAGACTTCTTATAGTTTTATTTGACGTAATGTATCATTTACATATTGTGTCGACATATAATAGTTTTAATTTACACGACAAATAAAGTCTTACCAAACATCCAACATTTCAAATGCCTTTCGTGCACAAACTTTTTAACTTGTTAGACTTCCTGAATTTCAGTGCTATTAACTTAATCGTTAATGCATTATTTAATCACAAAGCGTAAAGGTACTCTATTGAACAATCCCCATACACAGTAATATCCAAATCCATGCGTTGATCAGCATATGAGTTAATATTAAGTGATATTTAATACAAGACAAAGCTACAAAAATCAGCAAACCAACATGTCTACAATACAGATAGAAGTTGTAGTAGGATAGATTCTGTATGTGATTATATATAGTAAAACACCAACAGACGATGATACACAGTGGACAGTTGAAACTCTACAGGCACGATTTTGCTTGCATATTCATATTTGCTGCTATTTTCGCTGAAAACTCACTATTAACGTTGGCAAACATTTTGCAAGTCCGCTCCTGAAAAAAAAAATCCATGAAAACCAATTAAAATATAAACTATATTATAAAACTCACACACACATATGTGTGTGCGTGTATATCCTATACAGTGTACGAGTTTGACTGATTTTGACATTTCTTTTCTGAGAATGATGCCAAGAGGCTTCACTGTGTGGACTTTAACTTAACCATCCTGATTTCTTGGAGAAAACAAGGTCTCTGCAATAGTATTTACGGCCACACTTCTCAGAATGTAAATTCCACAAACAGAAATGCATTTTCATAAGAAAATGTCATAATCAGGCAAATTTATAGTGTACAGACTATATAAACACATAATCTAATATTACACATTTTAAAAGTGATCACAAATCTCAATGACCAGATTCTAGATACGATTTGTTTGGACAATTACTGTAATACAACACTGCACACTTATATACTGTAAAATATGTTGATATTGTTCAAATGTGTTCTGACATACATTGGCTGTTTCCGAATAGTGCCTTGAAGGATCCTTCGCACCCTCGCATCCTTGAAAAGTGCATCATGAAGGATGCGGCCATTTTTTAATCGTGTCAAGAGTTCTACCGAGGATCCAAGATGCACTCTTCCACACGTCCTTGGCTCAAGGATGCGTGGCAAGCATCCTTACGCCCTTGGGATAGTCATTTGTTTGAATTGGGAATTCGGAAGGTATGTTTATACGAAAATGCACCCTTACCGCGAAGGATGCATTGCTGTGAAGGCTGCGAGGATTCTGGGATCCGAGGATTAATCCTATGAATTCGGAAACAGCCATTGTTTGACAGTGCCCACATGTAAAAATTGATGTGACACTCGGTGGTTATCAAAACTGTATCGCCTTGTAGGGAGACAAGCATCGTGGCCATTAGACCGCTGTGACGGTTATAGCTGCCATCACTGATGCCGACACTGTACTGTTATTGTTCTTCTTCAAGTATTACCTGACCAAGTTATTCGTGTTTGTTTTATTATCAGCATGACGAAAACAATACCATTTACACATGTTTCAGCTGCCTGGTACCTACCATTTTCGTTCACAAACTGCTACGACATGTACGCAGAAAGCTATAAACAAACTGATCTGCGACTTTAACAGTATTGTACTTGTTTACTATCAATGTCCACCGTCGTCTATACGCTGCACACATCACATGGATGTTCGCAGGATTGCCTATGTTCTAGGCTCTGTATGTCTGCGTGAATATTCGAGTGTTTTTTTAGCATAAACGGTATGTCCTAGACAGCTGCAACAAGTGGACATTTTTTGTTACACAGGTCTCATTTCCCAATAAACCATCTTCAAATGTTCGATAATCCTGACGGTAAAAAAGTTGTATGCAATTAGAAGGTAGCCACCCCTACTATTTTCACAAGGGTTTAAGGTACCAAGTTATACAATATGCTGCTGGTTTGAAGGTTTAAAATGTAATATAGTTTACGATATTTTGGGTAAATACGATCATAAATTTTGATATTCAGAGTCTCATTACGCCTTAATATTAAGTTTAGGCGAAAAATTCAAAATATAAATTCTGCTCGTTTTTTCATAAGAAATCACTTGCCGGAGTTTGCCCGCGTTGTTCAGTAACATCATGTGTACGTGTGTGTGTGTGTGTGTATATATATATATATATATATATATATATATATATACACATACATTTTTTTTAATTAAAATGTTCCTACCGACTTCGCAAACATCAAGTTAAGTGCAGAGAGGTTATACGTTTCCTGCCGTTAGCCGTTAAGCATGGACAAATACGAATTTGTTGGAAACATAAATTAAGCAGGGATTTTTTGAGCGCTAACTTTGTCACTAACCGCCTATAAATTACACCCTATGTGTATACAGTAGTGTTACCACCTTGATGGAGGGAGTGGCACGATTTAGACTTGTAGCTATGTTCTTAGCAAGCCTCTCTCTCTCGTCCTCATTCAGAACGTTGTTCCAGAACAAGGCGGGCTGGCTGAAGTTGTCTTCGTCCCTCGTATCATGCCTGCGAAACAACACAATTCCCTGCTTAAATCTGGCTTTTTAAGTGTACCTCCTGATACACTTCTTGGTGATTGTCTAAATGTTTAATGATCAGTTATCGAATTATTTTTATATGTTTTTTTATCATGATAAGTTACGAAATACAACTAACCGGAAGTATACATAATTACAATAATTATATACCTTCAATAATTTGCTCGTAAAACAGCATTCGTTATAATAAGATATGAAAAATTAGGAAGTACTAATAATTGCAGAAATAAATATTTTTAATATATACATTATGATAAGATATGAAAAAAGACTAAACAGAAGTACTAATAATTGCAAAAATGAATATTTTCAATGATTACCTCGTAAAACTACATCCATTATGACAAGATATGAAAAATAGACTAACAGGAACTACTAATAATTGCAAAAAATTATATACCTTCAATAATCAGCTTGTATAACAACATCCATTATTATAAGGTATGAAATATGGCTAACCGGAAGTACTACTAATAATTGTAAACAATAAACACCTTCAATAATTAGTTCGTAAACTATCAGAACAGTTTTTTAAACTAATTTTGCTGATTCACCTCCAAACGCCAAATTAATTAAACAATTTTATTCATACTGATAGAAGATTGCAGACTTTTACGGCCACTGCCAAGCTTGATGTCTTGGTTTCCGGACTGGTGCTGCGTCTTGTATAATCCGGTACAAGATGTCATCAGTATGTGGCTCCAGCAATGAAGCCAAGCCAACAAGCTTATTAGTATTTTACCTTAAGGGGTTTGGAAAGGTAGGATGTCGAGCGGGCGACTGGAATATTCAATCGTCAATAAAATCTGAACCACTCATCAAAATTCGATGAGATGTGTTTGCCAAGTAGATATTTTAGCAGCGGACGATTATTTATATAGCACTAAGCAGTAGTATTCTTTACTTTTGAGTAAATAATGAAAATTTTTTTATAAAAATAAAGGTTTGAAACCACAAAATCTACAAAAATGGAAAACTGTCATTTTTATAAATTTTAATATGATAATAAATATCTAGGCCTCTATGATATCCGAACTTCAAAAATACTTGTGTTTTCAGTTGAAATTAAATTTAACATCAGTAAATCCTTTTCGCAGAGATTATCTTATAGTAAATTTATTTTCAAATCAAAACGCGAGTATTTTTGAAGTTCGGTTATTACAAAAACCTAGATATTATCATATTACAAATTGTAAAAATAATAGTTTTTCCATTTTTGTAGATTTTGTGGTTTCAAGGCCTTATGTTTTTTACCGAAGAAAAGTTTTTTTTTTTTTGCTACGTTGGAAGGCTTCAAACTAGTGTATTTAATGATCATGGCGTTTTAGGAATGACATTCCATTCTTGTCTGAAGTGTGTTTTTGTGTACATTGACATGGTAGGCATATGAGGGATAGTTTCGTTATAAAAGAGGTTTTTACTAACGCACTGCAACGCAATTAAAGCGCGTTCTTGGTGGCATCCTTAAATAAATAATAATAATAAAAATTCAACAAAGTTTCAAAAAATTTTCAACATTTCTTTTAAAATTGAATTTATAACATTTAGTGTTTGAGAGAGCGACTTCAAAATTGATCCACTGAGAAGGTAATTTCTTTACTTCCAAAGGCCTAGGTTACAAGTTCAATAAGCATGGACCAGAAACAAAATCTCCCCATAACACGAACTGGCACGAACTAGTCGAGCTACAGTAGTGTATTTTTACTAACAAGGGTCAGTGACAGCACCATCTTCAGAGAGCGCAAATGGCAGATCTCTGTCTTGGTATATCGCACTATTGTATAGTCTGTAAAGTATAGTTTGGCCTGTTTTTGACATTTCTCTTTTGAGAACCATGCCTGGTAGTTCCTTGTGTTGATCTTTAAAATTGTCTCTAGTCAAAGCCTTTAGACATCATGCTTTTCCAAGAAGTCAAGATGGATTGAAGCAGTGGTAGCCCTGCCTAAGGCAATATATGGGAGCTAAGTGAAGCTGCCGTTTTGAGCGTCCACTTATGACAACCGCCTGTTCCTTAACTAATCGCAATACGACATATTTCGTAATGATACCCCTGGTTCAAGCAATTTTATAGTTATTCAATTATGTTCCTTACATAATTAATTTGCACTACTTTTTCGATGTCTTTATTGTTTAGAGGCACATCAAATATAACTTCAAAACATATCAACGCCATGATTGGACGCCTAAAAAGCCGGCGGCTTCAACTACGTCACAACAAGCCATCTCCTGACTAATCATTCCTCAATAGTTTGAAGAGTCAACGCAATGGAGCTGTTGGTCTTGTTTCTCAGAAGACAAATGTCAAAATCAGGCTAATTTATACTAAGAAACACGGAAATTTCGCGAATTCATTCAGGGAGACGCAGGACATTAAACGCCTGTGTATGTATGTTAACTATAGTTATTGGGCCACTGTTTATGAAACTCGACCTTGATATCCCCTAGCTAACAGCAAACATTCATGTGACGTAAACACTGACTTACTACCGCGCTACCTTGTCGTAGCTGTCCACTCACTGGAGCAGCAGCTAATGTACAGTACAATTTGTTGAGAACAGGGTATACACAAGACTGTGGAGTCCAGCCTGTTTGTCGGTTAACTCATGAAATTACCGGGTCCCTACTTATACTGTATAAACCAGGACTTCTCAATTAAATGTACCTTCGGGCCACTTTCTTCAATTTTATAACTACCAAAAACACTCGGGGGCCAAAAGAAAAAAAATGCAGTAATTATATTGTACGGAATCATTTAATTGAACGTAATGTTAGTCTAACACAAATCATTATCATATGCAGAGATTACATTGACCTAATTAGAACTATTAAGAAATAGCCTATAAATTATTATAACAAAACATTTCCGCAGATTTCTGACATTTTGATGGCGGGCCAGTAGAAATCTCTCTGCGGGCCGCATCTGGCCCACGGGCCGCCTATTGAGAAGGCTTTGTATAGACTATACAAGACCGTATAGACGGGAGACAAGATGGTATTTACCTGGGTACAACTCCACTGACAGCGTACGGCGACATGGCGGCGGAGGGATCCTGCTCGGGTCCACAGAAAGTATTGGGGTAGTAGTTGGGCGCGCCGTTCTGGTTGTCGTTTAACCCGTGAAATTTCCGAGATACTGTATAGACTATACTATGTCCTATAGACGGGAGACAAGATGGTTTATACCAGGCTACAATTCCACTGACAGCGTACGGCGACATGGCGGCGGAGGGATCCTGCTCGGGTCCACAGAAAGTATTGGGGTAGTAGTTGGGCGCGCCGTTCTGGTAGTCGTTTAACCCGTGAAATTTCCGGGATACTGTATAGACTATACAATGTCCTACGGACGGGAGACAAGATGGTTTATACCAGGCTACAATTTCACTGACAGCGTACGGCGACATGGCGGCGGAGGGATCCTGCTCGGGTCCACAGAAAGTATTGGGGTAGTAGTTGGGCGCGCCGTTCTGGTTGTCGTTTAACCCGTGAAATTTCCGAGATACTGTATAGACTATACAAGGTTGTATAGACGGGAGAATGATGGTTGTTACCTGGCTACAACTCCACTGACAGCGTACGGTGTCATGGCGGCGGAGGGATCCTGCTCGGATCCACAGAAAGTATTGGGGTAGTAGTTGGGCGCGCCATTCTGGTTGTCGTTTAACCCGCGAAATTTCCGGGATACTGTATAGACTATACAATGTCCTATAGACGGGAGACAAGATTGTTGTTACCTGGGTACAACTCCACTTACAGCGTACGACGACATGGCGGCGGAGGGATCCTGCTCGGGTCCACAGAAAGTATTGGGGTAGTAGTTGGGCGCGCCGTTCTGGTTGTCGTTTAACCCGTGAAATTTCCGGGATACTGTATAGACTATACAAGGTTGTATAGACGGGAGACAAGATGGTTGTTACCTGGC
>PNEQ01003654.1:0-40402 GCA_003012365.1 Medauroidea extradentata | reverse complement strand
GTATAGACGGGAGACAAGATGGTTGTTACCTGGCTACAACTCCACTGACAGCGTACGGTGTCATGGCGGCGGAGAGATCCTGCTCGGGTCCACAGAAAGTATTGGGGTAGTAGTTGGGCGCGCCGTTCTAGTTGTCGTTTAACCCGCGAAATTTCCGGGATACTGTATAGACTATACAATGTCCTATAGACGGGAGACAAGATGGTTGTTACCTGGCTACAACTCCACTGACAGCGTACGGCGACATGGCGGCGGAGGGATCCTGCTCGGGTCCACAGAAAGTATTAGGGTAGTAGATGGGCGCGCCGTTATGGTTGTCGTCTTTTACCCTGCAAAATTTCCGGTATACTCTATATACAATACAAGGTTGTATAGACGGGAGACAAGATGGTTGTTACCTGGGTACAACTCCACTGACAGCGTACGACGACATGGCGGCGGAGGGATCCTGCTCAGGTCCACAGAAAGTATTGGGGTAGTAGTTGGGCGCGCCGTTCTGGTTGTCGTCTTTTACCCCGCAAAATTTCCGGGATACTGTATATACAATACAAGGTTGTATAGACGAGAGACAAGATGGTTGTTCCCTGGATACAACTCCACTGACAGCGTACGGCGACATGGCGGTGGAGGGATCCTGCTCGGGTCCACAGAGAATATTGGGGTAGTAGTTGGGCGCGCCGGTCTGGTTGTCGTTTAACCCGTGAAATTTCCGGGATACTGTATATGCTATACAAGATTGTATAGACGGGAGACAAGATGGTTGTTACCTGGCTACAACTCCACTGACAGCGTACAGCGACATGGCGGCGGAGGGATCCTGTTTGGGTCCACAGAAAGTATTTGGGTAGTAGTTGGGCGCGCCGTTCTGGTTGTCGTTTAACCCGTCAAATTTCCGAGATACTGTATAGACTATACAAGGTTGTATAGACGGGAGACAAGATGGTTGTTACCTGGCTACAACTCCACTGACAGCGTACAGCGACATGGCGGCGGAGGGATCCTGTTTGGGTCCACAGAAAGTATTAGGGGAATAGTTGGGCGCGCCGTCCTGGTTGTCGTCTACCATCATCTCGCCGTCCCTCTCGTAGTTGGCCACCTTGACGCGGTACGGGCAGTTGACGGGAATCTGCAGGAAGTTGGTACCCAGACGGTGCAGGTGGGTGTCGGGGTACGAGAACAGCCGGCCCTGGAGATTAAAACACTTAAGAGCGCATGGTAGATAAATAAACGCTGAAAACATAAATTGATTTCTACGCTTTTTTTGAAGCCAATATGTATGAAATACTCAATGATAATCCTAGATAATGGTATTTGCCAACTTCATGAGTAAATATTTATTCAGAATTACTAACTCGTTACGCGTGATCTCTTGCGCCGCAGTCAAATGCACGAGGTTCCGGCGTCAGAGATTGTGCCTCAGAAGTTCGTAACACTGGAAACAATTTTGTTTAAAACATTGGCTAAAACTATTTTCTAGGATTGCTATTGTTTAATGTTCGCAAATTGGGTTTCACGAAATCTACAGTTATAGATTAATGCATTTAGCGTTGAATTATGTACCACGCCATCTTATTAAGGACTTACCGCGGCGGTCTATTGGTCAAACCTCTCTCACCCCACCCTCCACCCATGAAAGCTATCCGGGCTCGATATCCGGCGAGGTCGGTCCGCGGATTTTCACATGTTGGAATCGTGCTGGACGATGTCGCTGGCCGACAGGTTTTTTCGGGGATCTCCGGTTTCTCCGTCTTCGTCATTATTCCGCCGATTCTCCTTCGTAGGGCCTCATTTCATGACATCCTTGGAGGTACGAATATTGCCTACGAGTGGCCACTGCATTCGTAGTGAGATAACCTGGCACTTTGATGTCCTTCTCATACTGCTTAGCACCAAAATATACATGTTTCAAAGGACCTGTGGCAAAAAGCGGTTATTTGAAGGAAAAAAAAGGTGTAAACAGGAATCAATACATGGATAATACACAAAACGTCTTTTAAGCAAGAAAACACGGTTTTATGTATTATTAAGTCACTTCCTTTCCTTCATTGGTTGCTGTCTCAATCGAATTTTGAACTTGACTGTCTGTGAACGGACTTTCGCTTTGTTGTTGAACTGTTTGTTATTTGATGTAGAGCCTTCCAGGGTGTGTCTAACAATTAGTCACCCAATTGAAGGGTCTGCGTCGATAAGAATATAGCGCCACATTCAATGTCTTTGAAAAAAAGTTAAAAATCTGTATTTATTATTTTTAATTTGCTATAATGTAATTTTAAATGTGCTTCACACTGCACTTCATTTGGAATTTAAAAATCATTTTAGTTTCGAATGACAACTGAGTAAGTAATGAAAATGTATCGGAGCTAGATACTGTTTGCTCAAATATTGCTGAAGTTTAATTTTAAGGCAAATATTTTAATATAGTAGTTCACTTACATTTGTGGTTTGTAGGTATGAAATAGCACATAGAACATGTTTTGAAAGTTTAATGTTCTAAAATGAAAGAAATACACAAATGAAGTCAAAATCACTGGCTTAGTCACGCTACGTTTAAACAATAACACATGCTGTAAGAAACTACAACGGCTTCAAGGGTATGTTAGTTTCTTGCAACATGCGTGATTGGTAGAGCTAGTGATTTTTGGCGAAAAGAATTTTGCAACTACTTGTTTCAATGCATTACTAGCACATCTGCAATTCTGGTTCGTGGTTATTGGCAGAATATAATAGGGCAGAGGTGTGGCTCATTTGACTGCACCAACCAGAGCAATGTTACCGCGACAACACACGTCCGTTATTCGCGGCTAGGATCCCGAGACGCCGAGAGTTAAAAACAAGCAATCATTGACCATGAAGCAGAGAAGCATATGTTCACATGAAACATTGAAACAAACTGTTGCAGAATTCTTTTCACCAAAAACCACTGGCCCTAGTGATTGGGTGACGTACGTCTGGCGCAACATAGCTGTCTGTAGACCAACAGTATTGCAATGGCGTGATTCTTATTGTCTCAGTCAAATAGGGCAACAACTGCACGTACAATCGAAAGCCAGCATTATTTTCGTAAGCTGAACGTTCGTTGAAACCAGCAAACAGTCAAATTTTCCTACGATAAACCATCATCTCTAACCATAATCTCTACTCATGAGTCAAGCAGATTTATACACTTTCCCTTTCGGTGCCAATGTAAACATGATAATAATTAGATATGCAAGGCGTGATGTGTTCTTACCTGTAGCATTCTGTCCACAGATGGCTCCATGCCAGGTATCATGCTGGACGGACTGAAAGCTACTTGCTCTACTTCAGCAAAGTAGTTTACTGGGTTGCGGTTCAGAACTATCTTCCCCACTGGGATCAGCGGGTATTCCTTCTGCGGCCAAACCTGCGCAATGCCTCGCTCGTCAGCTCTTACAAAAATAGCAATAAATAGAAAGAGCTAAAACCGTACAACGGGGTTACTTGAGACACTTTTACAGCAATTTTTATTTCCTATGTGTGTCAGCTGGAACTTAAGTGTATTGTAATTTCATATGGACATTCACAGTTTGTAATTTATTTAAAATATAATTCAATATTCAAGACTGCCACATACCAGAAAAAATTGCTTTGAGGTGCCCCAAGTTACTACAATTTTCGGCATATAAATATCACGATAAAATTACTACACGAAACGAATATCGTGCGTCATTGTAGCACTAAGACATCCCAGAATACCAACAGTAAATACATATTTATATACAAAAACATTTAATATAATACATTTTAAACCAAACTAATAACCTAAGTAAATTCTTGTAAGATTAAAAAAGAAGTAAAAAATAAAAGCTGCGGGGAGCATGCAATAGATAGAAGCCTACGTATTAATAAGTGTATAAGGTAGCTGTTGTTGATAAAACTAATACAACAGTTCATATCATTTCAGTGCAATAAAATTGTTTGCAATTTAAATGAACTACTCATGCATCAATTACCTATTACATGCGCCGCACGATTTTTTTTTTTTTTTTTTTTTTTTACGTTTTAAATTTTTTAAATATTTTCGTAGGAAAAATATTTCATAATTTTTAGTCGGTTTAAAAAACGCGGTACGTTAAAAAATAATTTTAAATAATTATTTTCTGCTCTTTAGTCTTGTGTGTGATAAATTTTGTTAACAGTTCTGAGCTACAATAAGAGTTCCAAATCTCTTGCTCATCGAGAAGTTTGTTCAACGCGGTGTGTCAACAATTGAGGACTCAAAATTCAAAAGGGGCTAAGTACCATTTTTAACAAAAATTAGTTAGGTAGATAGAAAGGTGCCATAACATTATGTCGAAGACATACCTAAAGTGCTATCTCCTGGAGATATTCATGCGCGCCGTACGTCAGCACAATTACATGGCTGGAGTAACATCAACACATTCTAATAATTTGAAAAAATACAAATATTGATATTCATGAGTGTTTTGTAAATATGTGAACACATTTGGATAATTCCTTGTTGATTTGTTTGTCAAAATATACTGTTTTTGTCATTACCTAGAAACTTACCTTTTGGCACTTAGCCCCTTATGAATGTTAAGTCTTCAATTGAATTGGAAAGAAATTATAAATAAATATGTTTCCGATTGTTTTTCTTTTGAATTGTATTATCATCCAGCTCTGAGTTATGTGTGAAATTTAAAGTGTCTAGTTCATCAGAACGTTAATTAAAAACCGATCGTAATAATTATACCGGACAGGCGTAATAACTAGTAGGCCTAATAAAATTATATATAAATGCATTGTTACGGTAATACACTGTAACAATACTGACCCAGTAAATATACAACAAAGAAAAATTGTAAAAACATGTTACAAAAGGTTTCGCACAATGTAAACAACAGCTAAACTCGTGCGAAGTATCAACCTTGCGCGAGAAATTCCTGCGTAATTTATTGCGAAAAGCACACATTTGTACGGAATTAGAAAATAGAGCATGTCTTATTTTCAGGAGAGTTTTGTAGACACATGTGATCCTATTGGTCGTCCTTTTCTGGTCATGTGACCTAACTGTACACGTGCAAAAGAAACAATAAGCTATGGAAAAAAAAGGGGGGGGGGAAATTCAAGGAAAGCAATCATTGTCGTTGACGATGCATCTACTTTTCTCGAATCCATCATGCACTCCACTGAAATATTTTCAAAATATTTGGGTGGGATTTCCTTCAGGAAGTTGGATTAAACATTACACTTACTTTAATTTTTAATATGGCGGCCATTTGGTTTCTGCCAGTGCTATAAAATAATAAGCTAAAAAAATGGCTGCAGATTGTTGTATTACTTACTGTACTCCCGCAGGAACAATGTTTCACTAAACATCCTTTTTGCGTATTGTGAAACCAGCTGAAGACAACATAATGATAGTAAACGAGCCGTAAGTTTAGACCACGGTCGTAGAAGAACAGGTCTGGATACTCGCCTATCTACCAATGTATTTTGCTTGACCCCCTTGTTGTATGGTTGTAGTTCGTCAAGTTACCGAGAATGTCGTACTTTTTGGCGCTGTTTTCCGGGCGGTCGGACTCAAATTCCGTCCACTTTTTTCCATTGTTAAATTTATAAAGTAAATAAAGTTTTCTGGAGCATTTTCTTAAATTTGTGAACGAAGGAAGTATTTCATAAATTCATAAAAAAAATACGTTTTGATAAATTGTTTATCTTAATAGAACGGAAGTGGGCGGAGTTTGAGCCGACCGCCCTAACATCAGCGCCAATAAAACACAATATTCTCGGTAACTTGGTGAACTACAGCCAAACAACAAGGGGGTCAAATATCCAGGCGAGTGTCCAGACCTGTTCTTCTACGACCGTGGTTTAGACACACACACACACACACACACACACACACACACACACACACCAATATATGTGTGCGTGTGTACTGTCCAAAAACAATTGCCTAATAAGCACAACACGCAAACACTGGGCTAAAATGAAGACGAAAATATTGATTGCAATATGATTCCTTCAAATGCAACATGTGTACGACTGTGAACACGGGAACTGAATGGGGTTAGCCTTGAATTATGTACCACGTCAATTCATGTCACAAGAGTCTTCAGATACAATTATCATGACGAGGAGTTACGAGTAACCTTTGTGACGTCGAAGATGTTCCACTTGAATTTCGACGCTTGCTCGATGGTCATCACTTGTATGTAAAAGGTCCAGGAAGGGAAATTCTTCTCTGCGATGGCGTTGTAGAGATCCCTGATAGCGTAGTCAGGATCGCAACCAGCGATCCTCTGAGCGTCCTCAGGACTGAGGTTTTTGATGCCTTGGTTCGTCTGGAAACATATTACACACATACATATACGTATACTGAGGATGCACGAACTTGAGAAGGGGGGCAGGGAGCCAATGTCTCCTCAATCGCAACGTTTTTTCTGCTGCTAGTCATTCAATGAACCTGCAAATATCTCGTTATTATCTGACAACAGAATGGACTGCAACTTTCTGTGTGCTCGTATGACTTCTGTTGTTAGCAGGAAGTTTGCGTGGCGCGCCTGAAGGATTTTACAAGTACAACTTAAATTATAAATTTAAAAAACCGACTGTAAATTGATTAGGAGTTGGGTATCTTGTAGATGATTAGATGTGGTGAAATTTCGCGAATTCAAAGACCTGCATGTTAGAATCAAATATCCTGTGCATACTTAAGCCCTGTCTATTCGTTCATTGCCTGCTGTTCAACTGAGTAGCAGCTAGTGGACAAATTGTCGGTGCTTGAGTATTCATGGTATAGTTAATTCTAACATGCAGGTCATTGAATTCGCGCAATTTTCCATGTCTCTAGTCATTGATTTTTAACTTCCAACCGAAATTTAGTATTCTGCGACTTCAATGATATTACAATAACATGGTCACCTTGACCTGATGCTGTAGCATCATCTGAAGTCGCAGAATACTAAATTTCGACCAAACCAGTAGAAGCTGCTCACATCCCTTCAACAACTAGGAAAGAGCGGAAGATCATCAAACGCCTGAGCAGGTCTTCAAAAATTATAGCTAAGAACAATCTCGTTCACGTCAGATTTCAAACAAAAAAAAAAAAAAAAACGCATCAAAATCGGTCCATTCGTTTAGGATCTACGACGCCACAGATGCACAGACAGACGCGTCAGACGTGGAACACTACTCTTTTTTTACGTCGGAGGTTAAAAACCAATGACTAGAGACATGCAAAATTCGCGTTGAAGAGATTTTAATCAGCGTTCAACGTGTAGGACTTTAGCGCTGGTGAAGGGTGACATGTTGGGATTGGAATGAAGGGGCTGGGGAAACGAGAGATCCTCGAGAAAACCAGCCATCAGTGGTATCGTCTGGCACGATCCTCACGTGCGAATATTCGGGAACCGAACCCGGATTGTCTAGGTGGGAGGCGAGAGGTCTAACTACTCGACAACCTCGACCCCAATTCTGGTATTTTCAGGTAGTTTATCGTACAGCCTGTAAGGGTCTGTGCTTAAATTAAATTTGTTTATATGGATTCAAATCTAGTGTCGGCTACTTAATTAATTTACTTACCTTGTAGTGGAACTTGCAGTAAAAGGGCTGGTTCTCGTCGTTGACGAGCTTGAAGGTGTGCGAGCCGTATCCATTCATGTGTCGGTACCCGTCAGGGATGCCTCGGTCAGAGAACAGGACCATCATCTGGTGTGTTGTCTCTGGTCGCAGTGACGCAAAGTCCCATATCATGTTCACGTCCTGCGAACAACACACTTACACCCAGTGTTTCCAGATACTTCAGGCCATGTCTAAATTCTCCCAGAGTGCCGCTTAAAGTTTGAAACGTATGAGAGGGGAATCCATGAAAGTAGAGGACTGCCCCTGTATGTGTGTTGAGTGTGAGAGTGTGTGAGTATGAGAGTGTGTGAGTGTGAGAGTATGTGTGTGTGTGTATGTGTGTATATATATATATACACACACACACACACACACAAACAGTTAAACCTCTTTAATACAAACACCTGAAGGGACCAAAATTGTTGCTGTTTGTAATAAAGAGGTTTGTATTATTAGGTGTTGGCCAAAACCTTAAAAAGTTTCTAAAATGTTCATAATTATGTTTATCCTCTCAAAACTCTCGTTCTTATCACCACAATGACCTGTTTTATCTAGAGGACTTTATATTACGTTGATTTACAAATGAAGAAAAATTTTATGGAACATTAAAGTTATTACTTAATTTCTGTTTTCATCCCAAGGGGAACAAAAACCGCTTTGTATTAATGAGAACTTCGTATTATCAGGGTTTGTACTAACGAGGTTTGACTGTATATAAATGTACATATATAATACATTCAATACAGACAATAATCTAATTTCATACACACGCTTGACTTTAATACGTTTCAGACTCTTTCATACAGCAAACTTTAAGAACCATAATTCTACTTTCACAAAATGCATTCGGATTTCCATACACCAACTGAAAATATAAAATCACACACGTACGTATTATGTGCGTATAAATTACCTGGATGTGAGTCACAGGGTTCCGCTTCATGGAGTGAATGAACATAGGGAAAAGCATTGGGTCTCTGATGAAGAATATAGGCGTGTTGTTCCCAACCAAGTCCCAGTTGCCATCTTCACTGTAGAACTTAACGGCGAACCCTCGCGGGTCCCTGGAAAAATTAAATAATAATAAAACTGTCCTAAGGGCGCGGTCTACCGCAATTTTCATCACCATTATTTTATTTTTTATTTGTACCAGATATTTTTTTTCTTATTTTAGATACAAAATGTAACTAAATTTGGCCCTTATGAAATTGTTTTATCTCTCATAGTTTTCGCGTAATGGCTTGTTAAAGTCATATTTTGTATGTTTCCGTTTTAAGGACTAAACTAAAACCAACTAATGTACCAAACTCAAATAAATCACAGTGGATAAAGACATTTCAGGCTACAATCTCACGCTCATAAAAATAAATAATAAAAATTATTTGTATTTTAAAAAAATATCTTGAATTTTTAAAATTTTTATTTTCAGTTTCAGCATTTTTTTAAATACAAAGAATTTTTAATCTTTATTTTTATGAGCATGTCATTGTAGCCTGCAATGTCTTTATCCATTGTGATTTTTTTTAGTTTGGTTTATCAGTTGGTTTTAGTGTAGTCGTTAAAACAGAAACATGCCAAATATGACTTTTACATGCAATTACGCGAAAACTATGAGAGATTAAAAAATTTCATAAGAGCCAAATTTATTCACATTTTGTGTCTAAAATAAGAAAAAAATATCTGGTACAAATAAAAAATTTTAAAAATGGTGATGAAAATCGTGGTAGACCGCGCCCTTAAGGCAATGCTCCCGTGTTTCTATTGTTTTTGGGATAATCGTTTTTTTAAGCTCAAAAGAAAGCCGATATCACAAACCCTTTCGGCAGTTTTGTTTATAAAACTATTTTCGTCATAATATCAAATTTTTTCAAGACAAGAAATTGCACGGTTCGGACTAATAATTCTACTAACCAAAATTTCGTTAGATACGTAATTAGCTAAAACCATATTGGTGGCTCATGTCTCGAAAAAATAGCAAACATAGTGAAAACCATTTTAAACAAAACTGCCAAACATATCTTTGATATCTGCTTTCATTTATGCTTAAAAATTACTATCGCGAAAAAGTTTAGTCTGGAAGTACTGTAGTAGTTTTGGATGTATGTTTTTTTTATCATAATCACTGCATCAGTTTCGTTCCTAAAAATTTAACTTCGTTACAACTTAAAATATGTACTCAAATAATTTCTGCCGTCTCAAGCAATTTTTATGGTAGTTCTGCTCTGAGCAGTTAATTAATCAATATTCTTCTCCGGACGTTTCTACAGCACTTGACCTATAAGATAATTAACACTTGATTTAAATAAAGCACAGATTATTACTCCAGATTCACAGCAAGGTTTGTGGGAGTCTGGCTCAGAGAATTGTTTGCAGCATCTAATGTCTGAATTAAAATTCTAAGAAGAATTAGATGCCAACAACTTTTTTAATCATTGTGAACATAATTAAATTATATTTTGCGTAATAAATAACTTTGTGAAGTATGTTAACGATTCTTACAGTAATATAAGTATTTTAAAAACTATTCAGGATAAAGTGAGCACTGCAAAGACTGCCGAAACGTCGCAAGACAGTCTTCAGACGCGGCGCACACCCACAAGCCAAGAAAATGCAGACAACGGCCGCGAAAGCCTGCAATCTAATATTTAAATTATTTTGCAAAAATCTGTAATTTTTAAACATGATAATGTCCCTGGAACTAAAAACCAGAGTAAACGTTTCATCACTCTCAATGGGAGTGAGTGCTCAGTTTAAAGCGAACAGACGTAATATTAATATAGTCGTATTTTAAATCTGGAAAATTAAAGAATTTAATTTTTTTCTAAGAGCTTAGGACAAGTAACCGGGGCCTCATTCAGGGCTGGAGCCAGGGGGATTCTGACCCTTTTGCCTTCCCTCCCCTCCCTTTTGCTGCGGCCCTGGCTAACTTTTTATTTAGCCAGAACTTTATTAATAAAACTCAAAACACTTTACTCATAAAATAATAAAAAAAAAAATGAATTGACATATGTTCATCCTTCTTCAAGCGTATCTGTAACTGGTTGTTCCGAGTTCCAACGGTAATGACGTCATATTGACGCTCACCAACGTAACCATCCACAATAACCTATGTCAAAACTGAGTTTTACCAAATATGTAGCAGAGGGCCAATTCATTACTAAACATTAGAATTTTAAACAATAACGCATGACATTATCGTATTTATTTGATGCAAGTTATGAGTTATAATTCTCAACATTATATAAAACTAAAATAATGTAAGAATAGTATTTATTTTTAACCTAACATAAATAACCTGTAAATTGTGTTTAGTAAAATAAAATATTAAAAATATGTTAAAAATAATACATTATCAGCATGTTTGAGTTGTAAGTTTAGTTCATTCCCATTTGTTTGAAATTTTCACACCACAGTATGTGCGCAACGCCACGTTAAAAAAAAAAAAAAAAAAAAAAAAAAAACGTGGTCTTACATCTGGCAACTCTGCACACAAAAGTCATTTTAACACTTCTTTTAGCTCTCCAAGGGCAATGGTTGTACCTGATTCGTTATTTTGCCCTACTTACCGGCGAATCAGGGGAAGCCACTCCGTTCGGCGAGACAAAATAAGTGTTAAAATAACCCTTTGGCAGGCGTACCAGAGGCGAAAAAATCATAATTTTATATTTGTATGAAACAGTGTAAGTTTTGAATACGTTACTTGGGAGTAGATTATCCTCTTCCAAAAAAAAAAAATAGCTTAGCCAGTTTTCCTACGATGGTATTTCAAAGTCAATTTTTTTTTTTTAGTTCATACATCCTCTGAAAACCAATAAACATAATGCAACGCAATAATTCACAGTAAAATTACATGTAACTGGGTAGGTTTTTACGTATA
The DNA here is from genome assembly GCA_003012365.1 of Medauroidea extradentata. Lineage (NCBI taxonomy): Eukaryota > Metazoa > Arthropoda > Insecta > Phasmatodea > Phasmatidae > Medauroidea > Medauroidea extradentata. Next base: position 28,938 of record PNEQ01003654.1, on the reverse strand, counting down.
TAAAAACCCATTCAAACAATGTTTTGTATTTTTAAAAAATTTCTGAAATTTGAAAAAAAATTTTGCTACTTTTAGGAATTTATTTCAAATGCAAAAATATTATGTTTTTGGTATTTGTATACTTGAAACCCTAGCCCGTGACATGTGCGTTTACTGTGAATTATTTAGTTTAATTATGTTGATTGGTTTTCGAAAGTGATTGGTGGGGACGAGGGGGTTAGTAAACTAAAAACATGCAAATTTTTAATTTAAAATGTCATTGTGGAAAAACTGGCTGAGCTAATTTTTTTTTGTAAGAGGATAATGTACTCCCAAGTAGGTAACGTCTAGAAAACTAACACTGTTTCATACAAATAAAAATATATGATTTTTATCCTCTGGAACGCCCTTAACACACGAGTTTGAACAGCTCAGAATTTGTATATAGGGGCCAAACTTTCAGGAAACATTCCATACACACACAGAAAGAGTGCGTGAGTGAGTGAAGAGATTTTTGTCAGCGCTTAACATCGAGGTCTTTAGCGCTGGTGAGGAATGATGTGTTGTGAGTATGGAGCAGCGCTGGAATGAATGAGTGGGGGAAACGGGAGATCCCCGAGAAAACCCGCCGACCAGCGGCATCGTCCGGCACGATTCCCTCATGCGAAAATCCGGGGACCGACCCCGCTGGGAATCGAGTCCGGATAGCTTTGGTGGAAAGCAAGAGGTCTGACCCCTTGGCCACCGTGGACCACCCACACAGAAAGAAAATATGTGACATGACATATGTCCGGAAACGTGTATTGTCCATGGTAGAGCCAATTCCATTACCTCTCGTTACATGTCATCGTAAAAAACATTTCGTACGGACACTGTTCCAATTACCCAATGGAATGTTTCGTTAGAATGTACGCTACTTCCTAAGATCACCGCCAGGTGGGCGACGTGACGGAAGGTAATCGTGACTGCATTGCGTCTCTTCAACTCACATGAAATGATGGACTGGGAACACACAGTGGCCCACCTGGCGGTGAACCTAGGAAGTAAAGTACATTGTAAAGAACCAATCCATTAGGAATTTGGGACATTTTCTGTACGAAGTGTTATTTACGATGACGTATAACGTGTTGTAAGGAATTGAGCCCTACCATGGTAACTAAGCGTTTGCGGACATATGTCCACATCACATATTTTCTTTCTTTGTGTGTGTGGAATGTTTCCTGAAAGTTTGCCCGTACCTTTTTTGTAACACCCTGTATAAGCGCTTACACTCTGTTCAGTATAAGGTCGGCAGATTGTATCACTCCGCTTTTATCGCACGCTTTAACTGTGTTGGTTCAGCAGCCAGCCACGACAGTCGTTTACTTTCTCCATTTAACAACTAAACAAAGACAAACAGTTGACATTTTTTTCAATATGTAAATAAACAAGAGAAACGCACGAATTTTGTTAAATGGAACATCATTGATGTTAACACTTTAATATTGCAAAAAGGAAGTGCGAACTGTTTTTGGGTGCAGCAAAATCCTAGTGCGATGTAGCCCACCAGATGACTTTGATCTAGTTATTGGCTTACGGTCTCGCTCTTTAGTTTTGCAATTATTTCTAAAATATTTTTTTAACGAAAATTAATGCACATATAAAAAATTCTTTCTTACAGTTTAAACACTTATATATCATCGTTTACATCTGAATTTTTCTGTTGCAATACTCCAAACGGATTTTTAAATTTTTGCCTCTGAAATATCATATATTTTGTTGTCAAATTAAGCCAAAATGAATTAAAATAATTTTTTGCTAGCAAACGGTACATTATTAAAAAAAAACGCGCTGGCAAATTTGTGTATCGTATGTCTACACAGTCTCAAATTTTTTCAAAACATTTGGTGAAAAAAAATTCAAATTCGAATATCATTATATTTTACATTCAATGTTTATTTATTTTTGTTCGTTTTTGGTTTACGTCTGTTTGTTCTTTTGTGGTTTGACTGGACTCCAGTTCAGAGTTTGTTAATATAAAATAATAAAAAAAAACATAAAATAAAAAAATTAAAAATTTGTTATTTCTTTTATCAGGTACATAAGTTATTTCCTTTACAATCAACCGTCTTGTTGTCTTCATGGGTTGCATGTTCAATGTTTTACAGATTTTATCGACCAATAATAAGCAATTGTGTATGTTCATAAACCCAAAGTTCTTATTATCAAGTCACTTTGCAACAAACATTTAAAGATCTCACATACACAAAGAGCACCGAGTGTTTGTTACAATGGTAATAAGCTTTGTAATAAGATGTAGAAATTTGGCTGTTACTGAAGCGAAGAAATTTGTGTTGATACACTTGGCAATATGTAGAAAATTAAATAAAATCTACTGTTTAATATAGCGTTTTTAAATGCTTCTTAAGAGTATTCATACAGCATTATTTTCGTTTACTCACTTGTGATATTACATAATCCTGTATAGATTTAACTATGTGAGCCTACTGATTTCTTCTTAAAGTTAGGGTTCCTCTTTGTGATGTTTTTCTTCAGATATTGTTTTTTTTCTAAATTAAAAAAGAGGCAGATATCGTAAAACCACCACCATCACACACACTTGTGTAGAAAATATTCTTACCTATGAAGTCTAGGTTTTTTCAAAGCAAAAAATTAGATATCTTTGGCTAATTGTTCACTCAGCGAAAAATTATTTTGGTCAATAACCAAGCGAAAAAAATAAATAAATAAATAAAATACATTGCCTATATATTTTTTGTATCGAAAAAATTAGACTAGAAGGTAAATCCTATGTTTAACACACCTCTGTGGAGGTTTTGCGATATCTGTTTCCTTTTAGGATTCTAAAATTAATATTTGTAACAAAACAGCACAATAAAGGAAACTAGTCTTAGGGCGCAGTTTACCACAATTTTCATCACCATTTTAAAATTTTTTATTTGTACCAGATATTTTTTTTATTATTTCAGACACAAAATGTGACTAAATTTGGCTCTTATGAAATTTTTTAATCTCTCATAGTTTTCGCGTAATGGCTTGTTAAAGTAATATTTTGCATGTTTCCGTTTTAAGGACTACACTCAAACCAACCAAAAAATCACAGTGGATAAATACATTACTGGTTACAATTTCATGCTCATAAAAATAATGAAAAAAATATTTGTATTTTTAAAATAAATTATTGCATTTTTTAAATTTTTATTTTCAGTTTCAGCATTTTTTTTTAAATACAAATAATTTTTATTCCTAATTTTTATGAGCATGACATTGTAGACTGCAGTGTCTTTATCCGCTGTGATTTTTTTGTAGTTTGGTACAGCAGTAGGTTTTAGTGTAGTAGTTAAAACGGAAACATGCAAAATATGACTTTAACAAGCCATTACGCCTAAACTATTAGAGGTAAAAAATTTAATAAGAGACAAATTTAGTCACATTGTGTGTCTAAATGAAGAAAAAAAAATATCTGGTACAAATAAAAAATAAAACAATGTTGATGAAAATTGCGGTAGACCGCGCCCTTAAGTTTACATCTTCTGCTTTTATAGTCTATCTCACGTAAGTATTCCACATTTTGACAGTTCACTTCTGAGAACTGAGACTGTAAACAGGATTGTGGTGACAATGATTTTCCAGGAAGCCAGGTAGGTTTAAAGCTCCAAACAATGGAACTGCCAGTCATATTTCTCAGAAGAGAAATGTCGAAATATGGAAAAGATACGTGAGACAGATTATAGTTCCTGAGTGAATCTCCATAATGCTTACCTGACGGTGTCCGCAGAACCCATGTTGCCAACAACGGTAGAGAAGCGCGCAGCAACAGGAGTCTTCTTGCCAACCTCGGAGAACACAACAGCCTTACAGTACTGGCGTATGTCATGCGTCACCTCGAAGTAGCCAAATGCGCCTGCAACAATTCATCGGCCTCCGGTACAGTTTTTAAAAATTAGAATTAAGCGGCCAAGAGCTTTCGCCCTCAGCCAGCATCGACCATCATACAACAATAATCCACCAATAATGAAAATAAGCAATTGATCGACACCCAAATTAGCCATACATATTTAGAACCATAGCCAGAACTAACCGACAGGCCAACACAAACCAAATCGTGTACCAAGGGCTGCCCAGGCCGCCGAGTGATGTACAGAGCTTCAACCGCTAAAATATTATTCGAAAACGGCTCCAAGTGCGTAAGTATGTCTGCTTAGGAATAGCATTCAAAGAACGTTACATACGTGTGAATGTCCATTTCAATTGCTCAGTGTGTCACTAATGTTTAGTTTTACGCTGCCAAAAAAAAAAGAGCGTTATTGCCGTTTTTGAAGTGTGGAAATCTTAGCGAAGATACTTTTAACGTGACTCTGAGACGCGTGGGGGCTAAATAACGAGGGACAATGTACAGGGGAAGGTAAGGAATACCCATAGGCGCCAGTTGCGCAGTTTTAGCTCGGCGAAACACGAGCACGAGACGTCTTTCTCAGGTCGTGGCCGACGACCAGGTGGCTGCCCCCAAGCAGCGTCACTGATGTTGGTGATTTTGAGCCTGGCGTCGTATACTTACACACACACCTAGCCCCTGTTTAGGCCAGGGCCACGCCTCTTTAACACTGAAACGTACGAAAATTACTGAGTTCAGACCAAGTCATGATAGAGGAATGAAATACGCTATTGATACTAAGAATTTAATAATACGAGAAGTAGTACAGAGTTCTTACAACTATGACCACGGTAAAACGGCGGTTCGGCCCCTGGACGGAGAACGAATGTTGATATTACGGAAATGTTACACTTAAACCTATACAAAGTCCAGGGGCGGTGCGAGAGCAGTTCTCCCGCACGTGTGCACTGCTCGGTGGTCGGACGAACAAGCCCTGCTTCTGGGAGATGGCGCGCAGAGGGCGCAGCATCTCCCGCCAAAACACAACAAAACGAAATGAGATGAAGTTGTGATGGTGAACAAATGAATACACTTGATGCAATTAACAGTTAATACATATTACATTATTTAGGGCACTAGTAAATTTAAAACAACCCCTTAATAAAATTAAGAAACTTGTCAACGACATAAACTTAAATGAAAAAAAAAATATATTAATGTATTTCTGCCTGTCTGTATCCCACTCGCACACTTTCACTCACCCTAGCCAATGTCTGAGGTGCCCCGGGAGATGTACTAATTAGCGGTGCGGCCAATAATTAGCATATGCGCATCTGTTGTACCTGATGCCAGGGTAGTGGGTGAATTGTAGCAGGACAAACGGTCTGAGCAAGATACGTGGACGACTGGTTCACGTTACTTTTTAAAAGGTATACGAGTGTACAATACACCTTTATCTTTAATATCACGTTATAAAATGATAGGGTCACCACTGGAAGTCTCATAGAGACTAGTTGTCGGCGAGAATACTGCACACCAGTCCAGTGATTTGCGTCTAGAGGTTATGGGGAGGTATGATGCGCGTACTGTCTCGTCCTTATTGCTTCCGCAACATTGCCGTTGGCCGGCGGGTTTTCTAGGGGATCTCCCGTTTCCCCCGCCTTTCTAATTCCTTCACTTCTCCATCGCAGGTCTTCATTTCATGTCATCCATTGGAGTAAAGAGATGTGGCCGCCTGACCATCGCCACCCCTGTAGTAGCAGTGCCTGGTTAGTTGCATAACCCCACATTGTTTTTGGGAAAACGGTTGGCTGGATGGTGTTTTACCAAGACGACCTTTTTTGTTGTTTAACACATGTACTTTCGTAAACAGGCATCAAACCACGAGACAACGTTGCGGGCACGAAATGCCATACGATCGCAATCTCGCATACCCCATTTTCCTACAAAGGGAGTTTGATTCGTACCAATATCATGTCGTCAGAAAACAGGTATTTGTATCCTTCAACACGCATACTTATGCTTTTTGCGATACCTCCAAAGGTTTTCGATGGGTTCACTAAAATAGATTCTAAACATCCATTTTCATGTGGTCGTAACGCCCTTAATATGCTTTTCCGGCCAAACTGTTAAATGTAAACCCTACCTTATTTTGCACAAAGTTTGTCGGTTGAATTCAAACCCACCCTGTATTATACCTGTAACCATCCGCAGAAAAAACTTCCTTTCTCCGGAAGTTTACAATTAAAAAACGAACAAAAGTAGAGAAGTTGAGACAATTTAGTAACGCCAAATAAGACAATATCTATCAAGTCAGCCGGGAAATATTTTAAAAAATCTCAGTGTATGGAACTTACAGCGAAAATTTAAGAATTTGAATATGACGAGTGCTGATTCCTCTTAAGGGCGCTGTTTACCCCAGAAACGTAGCCAGAGCATCAGAGAGGAAATTGGGAAAATGAATCTGCCTTGGCTGGTAGGAAGAAACTACCCCGCATTGGCCTGAGATTAGTTATGGTTGAACTGAAATCAGGATGTGCGTAACGGAAATCGAGTACGGCTCCTCTAGAACGCGATTCATTTTGGTAGTTCCTATAAATTGCGCAGCGTAAAAGATTATTTACAATACAGAAACATAGTCTTTAATATTAAAATATACTATTCTAGCTTTGTTTTGTTCTTGCGTGTTTTTGGAGGTTAACCCAACATGGTGGACATTCACTTTGCTGTGATTGGTCGCTGTCGAATGCGTACACACAAGAAATGAAATATCACCATTCCCTATGTCAGCATCTCTATGCACACGACCACTTTTTTGGTGTTGTGAATTGGTATGTAAGAATACATAGAGGTTAGTTCTTGTGCGAACGACCTATGTTTTATGCTTACTGTTACGTTATCAATTGTGAGTCCACTTTTATGTGCGAGACAATATGGCGGTAAGTCACAGCGCAATTCGCTGTCACCTATCGGTTGAATTTTTGTGTCATCGTCGCTAATTATTAGTATGTTTTCGTTTCATGTCTTGTGATGTTTATGGAACAACGAATTCTCCGCCTCGCTTGGTCTCTGCAGCTCAGGGTTGTAAACAGAACAGTCTTTTTATACATACGGTATAGGTTTTACGAACAAATATTGCCATTTTGCAAAGTTCACAATGAAACTAAAAGGAAATAACAATAAAGAATAAATATAATTGCAGTGGTCGACAATCATATAACAAACATATAATTCCTGAAAGAAATGTAAGAATGTAGTCATGTCACAAAATACGACACGAAAGCAAACAATACATAGAACAATGAGAATCAGGTACTAAATTTAGAACACTTTCAAGGCAGAAGAAATAAGATATCGGGAACAACAAGGACAGAGGTAATTGAAAGGCAACACAAGAATATTAATAAGTACTGGAAAAATTGGAAGAAAAGCAACACAGAAAGAAGAACAATTGAAGTTGTTACGTGAACCTATTTGGTCAATACGATAAATAAATTCCGGACTTGAATACAGTCGTTTGAAGAGCGAGAGATTTTGGTCAGCACTTAACATCGAAGTCTTTAGCGCTGTTGAGGGATGACATGAGGTGAGCATGGAGCAGCGCCGGAATAAGGTGGGAGAGTTGGAGATCCCCGAGAAAACCCGTCAGCCAACGGAACCCGCGAAATTCCAAGGACCGACCCCGCCGGGAATGGAACCCTTGGCGGTAGGCGATTGGTCTAACCATTCGGCCACCGTAGCCCCTACAGACGTTTGAAGAAAGATGAAACAAACTAGCAGAAAACTCACAGTTACATGAAAATGATTATAAACACGAGAAAATTAAGGGAAAAAAACGATAAAAAGAAGCCAAGAGAGCTATAGCAGAAATGGCTGTGGTCAACAAACGTGCAAATATGACTACATTCGTGATTCGGTATTTTTTTGTGGGTTTGTTGACTACAGCCACTTCTGGCTACCTTGGTCTCCTTTTTTCTTTTGTTCATATTCTTGTGCTTAGTACTTTTACGTAACTGTGAGTTTTCAGCGACTCAACAACAACAATGACGTATATCCAAGAAAACACTTCAGTATGTCATACACTCCGCCACTGCCAAAATTATTCAAAGATCACAAGTCAATGCATAGTATACATGTTCAAATCAAAGAAAATATTTAAATTCTTGCTACGTATTGTACGTTCTTTTTTTATTGTACGTTATTTTATATTGTAGGTTATTTTACTGTATATGGTCTATTGTTATGTATTGTATGTATAGTTTATAGGCTTTTGTAATGTATTATTGTTTTGTTTTTCTTTGCTATGTTTGTGTTGAACAGAGGTTAATTCTACTAATGGGAGAGCTTGGCACAGGGAAAATTTCTGCCACTAGTTTCGCTTCAATCGCTAAGATACCAGATAAATTATAAACAATTGTAAAATTAAATTAAAATAAACTTGGAAATTATATTAGTCATTTAATTTAATTTTAAAGCGAAAATAAACCAATTTCGCGTTTTAAATGATCAACTTAATGTAAATTAAAATTCAGGAAAGCTCTGTGATTGGTCAGTTCGGTGCACTAGCGATACCAGCGCTCAAGTGGCAGATTTTTCCCTGTGCCAAACTTATAACATTGATCTTTCTAACCTGTAGTAGAATTAACCTTAGTTGAACGTATGCAAATTTTGACATGCTCCATATCCCTAACTTAAGGGACCAAACGGAGTGCACTAAAGTAACTAAAATATTAATGTTCCTGGAATGACAGTAACCATCTATCAAAAAATGTGCACTAGTTGAACAATAGACTACGAACGTGTTCGAATTGGCCGCCTATGAACCCTTATCAGGCTTCATGCATTTGAAAAGTGCATCACGGAAGTGACGTCACACATGCCGCTGTTTGAATTCACAGCGAGGGCACGTACGCGCCTTAGAATGTCCCTTCAGCTAAGGGCACAAGCCACATGCTCTTCTCGAGTCTTTGATCCGGATTCATAAAGAAAACAAGGGCTTAGGACGCAAGGGCAAATGGTCAACGGCTCATTGTACCGATATCGGACACAACCTACACTGTAAAAAAGTATTTGTAAATTTACCATTCCGATGTATATGAGTGTTAAAGAAGTACCCCATAGGTCGTTCGGGATAAAGTGAGCACTATAGATTTAACCTTTGAAAAAAAAAAAGAACTGCTAGTTGTTACTACACATAATTTAACATTGACAATCGTTACCTTACGACCTGAATGGTTGGCAGAGAATTGTCGTATGTAGTTTCGTATATTTTCTTATTCAAATGCAACAATACCGAAGTAAAATCAACTTAATTCAACATATTTGTATTTTATATAATTAATAAAAAAATCAAACTACATAAGTTCCTACCGACTGCGCAATTTATCTTACACGCACAAACATTACGTGACGTGTCCAGAGAGGTTAGATATGTTCAGTAGTTAGCCGTTACGCGCGGAAAGATACAAATTGGCTGAAAATAGAAACTTAGCAGTGCGTTTTTGAGTGCTCACTTGATCTGAAACTGCCTATACGATAAAATTGTTTCTCATGCGTGAACGGTATTGTCCCTATGCCTTTTAAAGAAACTTTCAACTGTATACTGATTGAGTGAGATATTTTCGACAGCGTTCAACATCGAGGTATTTAATGCTGGTAGGGGTGACATGATGTGAGTATGGAGCGGCGCCGGAATGAACGGGCGGGGGAAACGGGAGATCCCCGAGAAAACCCGCCAACCAGTGACATCGTCCGGCAGAATTCCCACATGCGAAAGTCCGGGGACCGACCCTGCCTGGAATCGAATCTTGGTGGGAGGCGAGAGCTCTGACCTCACGGCCACCGCGCCCCCATGTATACTGACGTTAGCAAATTTGTATAGCAACAGTGCTCAACATGTGCTGCAAGCTGAAGCATAGCAAGTGTTCTATTTTGTGTAAGGGTTAATAACTTCCATTACAGTTTAAGAAGTTATTTTTACAGTGATTTATATACCTGCGCCCTTGGCGTGCACGACCCGCTCCGGGATACGTTCTCGGTCAAAACGTTGCAGGCTGTCGAAGAAGTTGACGTCCTGTATCAGCACAGGGCCCTGAGGACCTGCCGTCAATGTGGCAACACCGCTGGCAACCCTCGTGCCATCTCCCACCCTGATGACGCCCTCCTTTTGGCCCTGCACACACACACCAACAGACGGTTACAATAAGCATTTCGGGCGTTCCGAATAAAGTGAGCACTAAAGATTTAACCTTTGAAAAAAAATCACTAGCCGTTACTGCATTTGATTCAACGTTAATTACAGTTACCTTACTGCTTGTATGGTTGGCAGCGTATTGCAGTAAGTAGTTCCGTGTATTTTAGTATTTAAATACAGCAATACTGAAATAAAATGAACTAAATTTGACATAACTATGTTTTACATAAGTAATAAACGTTTTTAGTCAAGCGTTATAGGTTCCTATCGACTGCACAATTATCTTAAACGCGCATGTATTAAGTGAAGTGTCCAGAGAGGTTAGATATTTCCCGTCGTTGAGACGTTACGCGCGGAAAGATATGAATTTGCTGCAAAGAGAAATTTAACAGGGATTTTTTGAGTGCTCACTTTATTCCGAACCACCTAATACCATAATTTTCAAAACATGGCTTCTTGTGCAGTCGTACACAGTGGAGTCGACGATTTAATCAAGCAGACTTGACCTTACGTTTTTCGAAAGAACCCTGATGCGATTCCAGTGTGTTAGCGTGGGTTCACGTGGCAAAACTTCATAATTTTATGTTTACATGACAAAGTGTTCGTTTTACAGACGTTACTTGTGACTACATGTTCTTCTTGTAAACATTTTTTATCTCTTATAGTTTTCCCATAGTGGCATGTCAAAGTACAAATTTCCAAGTCACGGGAACATAGAAATAGCATAAAACCAAGTGACTTACTCAAATAGGAATAATTTACACTGAAATTAGATGTTATGAGTCATATGATAAAATATTTAAAAACACACAACAAAGTATTTTTATAATTTTCAAAAATTGCCGTAAATGAAGTGAATTGTCTTCATTTCCAGATGTTTTTTTTTTTTAAAGTACAAAGGAATTTTTCATAGTGCTCTTTTATATCTTTTAGCATGTTGCATCATTTCAGTGAAAATTATTCAGTCACTTGGTTTTTGTTATGTCTATGTTCCGTAACTTGCAAATTCTGACTTTGACATGCCGTTATGGGAAAACTATGAGAAATAAAACAAGAAGTTACCAGCATAACTGATATTCACTGTTTCATATAAGTTTGGATAAATTTAACGGCAACTTATGGGCAATAATTTTTAATATTTTGTAATCTGTTGCACAATGCAAGACATTTTCAGCTCTAAAATGAACCTGAGATGTCAATTTCAGCATTTGTACTGCAAAGTTTATCATATGTGGTGCCACAGATCACAAGATATTACAAATATTGCCCATAAATTGCCATCAAATTTATCCAAACTTATATTAAATAGAGTATAAGCCTACTTTCCTCAAAGTGGGTGCAAATTATTCCTGAAAGTTAAATTGTTTGCGTAACCTAGGAAAATTAAAAGATAATATGGATTTAGACGTAACTTACACGAAATATAGTACAGATAAGTTAGCTTGCTAAATAAATTGCGAGTAACAAGTTTAATAAATTGGGGGAAATTTTTTCTGAGACGTTTTTCTATCATAAAGATAAATAAAAATAGCCGCCATTTTCAAAACATTACAGACGGATGAACGAAAGTAAAGTCAGCTTTGTATGCAGTATTTATGTGTACCAAGTTCGATGGAAAAAAAATCCTAATAGATGGGATATAACGCGAAGAAAACTGGCTCCCATTTTAAAAATATGTACACACACAGGATCAACGAAATACACAACAGTCAAGTTCAGCTTTGTATGCAGTATATGTGTATTAAGTTTAGTGAAATTCTGAAAAATGTTTCCTAAAATACGTAATATTATGCTAAAAATATAAAAAATGGCTGCTATTATGTAAATATGAACACAAGATGAAATAAATATACACATACTCAGGTCATTTTTTTATGTAGTATGCCTCCTATATGTAGGTATACAAAGATTAGTGAAATTCTGAAAAATATTTCCTTAGATGTGTTACTATGCTAAAAATATAAAAAAGGTTGCAATTTTGAAAACATACACGAATTATAAATGTAATGCACAAATATTCAAGTCAGCTTCGTCTGTAGAATTTGTGTTCTAATGTTGGTGAAATTCTGAAAAATATGTCCTAAGATATGTTATACTAAGCTAAAAATATAAAATTACCGCCATTTTAAAAATATGTACACTTAATGAACGAAATACCCTAAATTGATGTCAGCTTTCTCTCTAGTATACGTGTTCCAAGTTTGGCGAAATTTTGAAAAATATTTCCTAGATATAATGTGATGTTATGCTGAAAATATGAAAATGTCCACCATTTTGAAAAAAAAAAAATTAACACAGGATGAACGAAATGCACAATATTCAAATCAGCTTTGTATGTAGTATATGTGTACCAAGTTTGGTGAAGTTCTGAAAATTATTTCCTAAAGCCCAGCACACACTATCCTTAATTCTTTTCTTACTTACATAATTCTGTTTATAAATTTCAATTGCAATTTCTTACCAGAATTATGTAGCAAAACTTCTGTGTTGTGTACACACTATCTTTGTTTACTAACATGTTTCAGTAAATTAAGAAGAAAAATATATATGTGATGTTGGTTGCTATATTCCATAAAGTGTAGTTGTAAAATTCCCGAAAACTATTTCACAGTACAAGACGTATGTGTAATTGCCAAATAAGTGAAACAAGCTTGTATTATTTAGGTTTTGTAAACTTCGATGGTCTTTTATTCAGTAGGTAGCCAGAATTTTCTTTCTATTCAAATGCTATTGGCAACCCTACTTGTGTACCTCGCAGGCGCGGTGGCTGAAACTGTGCATTGCTCATGCGCGTGAACATACACTGCGATGAAAAATAGGACGGGCTCTATCTGTGAAATTAAGTACGGAATTCTGTGTAGAACCAGCGTAGTTGCGGTACACACTGTCGCAGTGCTACTTGTAATGAATTTGATACGGAATTCTATACTGAATTATGGCTAGTGTGTACCGGGCTTAAGAATAAATGTGATATTAAGCTAAAAATATGTACATGGCCGCCATTATGATACAATTAACACACGCTGAACTAAATACACAATATTTTAGTAATGTTTGAATTAAGTATGTGTATACCAAGTATGGTAAAATTCTGAAAAATTATTTAGATTTGTCATACTATGCTAAAAATATAAAAATTGCCGCCATTTTGAAAATATGTATACAGGATGAACGAAATTCACAATATTCAAGTCAGTTTTGCATGTAGTACATGTGTACCAAGTTTGTTGAAATTCCGAAAAATATTTTCTAAAATATCCTGTTGTGCTAAAAATAAACATGGCAGTCATTAGAAAATATTAACACAGAATGAACTAAATAGACAATATTAAAGTCATCTTGGTATGTAGTATATGAGTACCAAGTTTGGTGAAATTCTGGAAAATATTTCCTAATATACGTGATACTATGCTATAAATGCATATAATTGGTCGACATTTTGTACATTAGAATACAAGACGAACTAAATACACAATATTCAAGTCAGCTTTGTTTGTAGTATGTGTGTAACAAGTTTGGTGAAATTCTGATTAATATTTCCATAGATATGTGGTATTAGGCAGTAAATATATATAAATGGCTGCAATTTTTAAAATTTAAACAAATGATGAATGAAATACACAAAAGTCAAATTAACTTTGTATGTAGTACATGTATATCAAGTTTGATGAAATTATAAAGTACGGTTCCTTTGATAATTAGCTTGATCGAAAATTTTAAAGTGGCCGCCATTTTGTAAATATGAACGTGGCGTGGACGAAATATGAATAAGTCAAGTCAGATTACGAAGAACAAAATTATGTGTATGAAGTTTCATGAATTTCAGTCCACTGGTTCAAAAGTTATTAGGGACACACACACACACACACCAAGGCACCGGCAAACACACACACACTGACATATGTGTGTATATAGTATATGTATATTGTATATAACCCTTTTTTTACATATTTGGAGTAGAATTTGGAAAAATATCCTGATATAGTATTTTGGGTCTTTACGTAAACATAATTCTGAAGCAAACAGCACTTCGATATCTCGGGTTCGACAGCTATGGAAGAATAATCGAAAACACATTTCACGTTTTCCTACCCCCTTACTTAAATAATTTCGAAACGTTTTGAAGTCCTGTCTTATATATGGTTCTAACTGAAGTAAAAATCACGACGCAAACCAACTGGGGTTGAGCTGTACAGACTATTCATAAAAAACACAATTTCCCCCTTTCTACTCGAGAGTAAAATTTCGAAAAATCCTAAAACTTTTTGGGTATTTACATAGGCATAATTTTGAAGCAAAAAGCTACTCGGTATCTCGAAAGGTTCTATAGATATCGATAGTTAATTGAAATCACATTTCTGATATTTTCACCCTCCCCCCGCCCCCGTAAAGGTTGAATTTCGAAAAATGAATTGGCTAGTAAGCATTTTTGTGATTGGCCTATTGAAGTAAAAGTTACGACGATAGGCGTCGGGTTCGAGTTATGTAGACGAATCTTAAAAAAAAAAAAAAAAAACATATTTCACCTCTTTTCGCCTTCATATAGGGCCGCGGTGGCCGAGTGGTCGGACCATTCGCCTCCCACAAAAGCGATCCGGATTCGACTCCCGGCTAAGTCGGTTCCCGGATTTTCACATGTGGGAATCGTCCCGGACGATGCCGTTGGTGGGCGAGTTTTCTCGGCGATCTCCTGTTTCTCTCACCCTTTCATTCCTCACTCACCAACGCTAAAGACCTATGTAAGAGCTGACAAAAATCTCTCACTCACTCACCTTCATAAGGGTCGAATTTCGAAAAATCCCTTCTTAAAGCTCGCCTACGACCTAAAGGGAATCCACACAAAATTTTTCACGTTTCTAGGTCAAGCGGTTTGGGATACAGTTTAAAATGCCAGTCAGTCTGTCAGTGATTTATTTTATGTATAGAACTTTATTTTGTCTTAAAGCATTTGTCGGTGAATTTTTATGAACATGTAAGGTCCACACAAATCGTCTGTGTGTATACGTACCGTAAAATAAGGTTACATTGCACACCCATGGGTAATTTGGCTCCAACAGATTAATTACATTTTGAGTGAGAATTTCAAGTACTGTTTATTATTAAAGCTGTGAATAATTAAGTCATCAAAACTTTGAGATTCTGCTAACTTTTATTTGAAACAAATAATTGTGATGCAACGTTACCCCAGAATTTGGCAAAGTATTATGGTATGTGTATAAATATGTAACGGAATTTATTAGTGAATGTATTACGTTTCTATATGTCACTCTATTAATGTCTGTAATATGTAAACTGACAGGGAAGACATCTGTAATACAATTTATTTCATTAAAGCAAATATTTTTACTGAGTGTATAGTACTCAGGACTCCATATCAAGATTCTTTACTATGTTAATGCATGCAACGAGCTTACGGAAATGAGGTTAACCCTTATTTATAAATCATTGTTCGCCGAGTCGTGTCGCTTTCCAACGTCCGTGACGTCGGACAGTAACTTATATTTGGTAATGAACCTAGGGATTACACAGCGCAATTTGCACACAAAGGAAGAATATTAATATGGCCTGCTGGGTAGCAAATTGATGATTGCACCACATGTGTTAATGTTTCTAGTGATTTCTCTGACGGAAATAGTGTAAGGAAATTCTTTCAAAATGCAATTTTCTCAAACGACCAACTACGTACTTCTACATACTTAGAATTAGGTTTTCTTTACAACACAATCTTTGCATGGTATGACCAAACGTGTTAATATAACAGAAAACTTAATATTTTGCTGCTGAAGTGAAATTATATATATATTATATAAATAATAATTATTATTATTATAACCCAAACGTGTAAAGTTTTGCTTAGCACAACAAAATGCACGATTGGCTGTACAGTACATACTGCTAGGTTTTAAGTTGATAACAAAGGTATGACCGTTAATCAAAAGTAAGTTATTGTTGTTGTAAACTATGCATTACCAATTAGGACCCGGCTGAACGTTTTTAGAGTTATGCTTCGTCAAACGTGTGACATTTACGAGGCGCTGAACTAGTGCACTATACTTTTCCATACTACGACATGACGTTAGGTGGTGATCGTATAAATCTATGACCGGATCATAGAGACGTAAGTATGACGGGTGTGCCCAGAAACAGCTATGAAGTTTCTTAGTAAGGAATTTAATAACTAAAACCTACTCTGAGAAAATATACAAATTTTAGAAAATTTGTCGTACAGAACATACATAAACGAATACGAGGAATGGAAACTTGTAACGAGTGTAACGGTTCCGAAACACAATTGTTTTGGGAAATTATTTTGTTTCAAAAAATATAAATATAAATTTAAAAAAGATATATTTTGATAAAAACTTTTCGGGGCTTCATATTCAAAGTAAGCAATAAAAATATTAACACCATTAATAGTATTAAAAATAATAAATTCTGGCAAAATTATATTTTAATTCCCTAAAAATATATCTTAAACAAATAATTTTTGAAAATTCTAAATAGTGCAAAATGATGTTAAGGGTAATTAATGACAGGTTTAGAAAGATTTTGAAGAATACTATTTTTTCCACTCAATCGTTTGGGTACCAGGTTCTTCCCCCCCCCCCTTTTTTTCCAGAACCGTTTTGACCCTCCCCCTCATTCCCCTATGCAGGATGTCCCTGAATAACATTTAAAGGTCGTCACGTTGTACAGGATGCGTAAAATGATACAGTACACTATAGGGTCGCAGAGACTGGGAAGTACCCGTAGATCGACCCAAAAATTGTCGTCTTCGTGGGTCGCAAAGTGAGTAGGAATAGTAACAAAGCGCAGTAGCGACGTCAAATTATGCGTCAAGTGGGCCGATCTAACAGTCCGGCGAGCAGCGGAGGTGTATCGATAGCATCGTTCTGAGATAATGCCTGGTCGAGGTATCTCCCAGGATCTCTCATGTGGGACTCGAATGCGATGATACCAAAGATGCACGGGATATCGCGAGCAACTGCAGTTTCCTCTTTTCTTTCATTCTGGGCCAGCTCCATTGTCGACTCATCAACCTTATTCGCAGTTGTTGCATTCCAACGCAGATTACAACCCTAAATGACACAATTTGTGTGCCGATATACGGTTACTTCCCTGCCACTGCGACCCTAAGTGTACTGTATCATTTATCTCGTCTTCACATATCTTACAACGTAACGAGGATTATCTAAACATTATTCAAGGACTTCCTGCACCTGCATACAGATATTGTTTTCCAAAAATCTTCAACGGCGCACGCGCAACAACTCACCAAATTTTCATTACAATTCGATTAATGGTTTCTACCAGACATTCATATTTATCCTGACCTGTATAGTCTGTAGATAACCAAAACTGTAATATTTTCGTAACTTACTCATAGTAAAAAAACTAATTTACCTAAATAAATATGATAATTCATAGCGAATATAGATTTCATAAGAAACTTAACTGTGTGTTTAATATAATCCGTTGAAATGTTGTATTTAAAAAAAAATTAAATGTTAAGACTTTTTACGTTCACAGTTAATATGTAATGCAAAAACATTGCCGCCAGTGATGTGAAACATTTCATTAAGAGAACGGTTCTCCCGAAATTTTAATTGTTACAATAATTTTTGTATTTGGGCGAGATATGGTTTGTTACTAAGACAAACACTGAGACTGTATTTTTACAGCAATTAACAATTTTTACCTTTCATAGTTTTTGTATACTGAAATGTCAAAGTCCAAATTTGCATAAAACGGGTTGATGCTAGGCATGAAATGCAACTACTTCCCAACAAGAAATAATTCATACTGAAGAACTGTGTCACGAGCTACGTCAAGACTTATATAAAACCTGAATTGAAATTTGTTTTGTATTTGTAAAAATTATTTACTAATTTTAAAATTTAAAAGTTTCTAATTTTTTTAAAATACAAAATAAAGTTCACTGCTGTTTTAATAAAGGTCTTGACGTGGCCCCTGATAACGTTCTTCAGTATGATTTAGTTCATTTCGGTAAGTCGGTTGCTTTTCATTTCAGGGCATAAAACAGTTTCATGCAAATTTGGACTATGATATGCCATAGTTAGAGCCCACGATTTTTCGCGAAAAGAATTCTGCAGCAGTTTGTTTCAATGTCTTATGTGCATATATGTAGCCCTGCTTCATGGCCAGTGATTGGCTGTTTATAACTCTCAGTGTCTAGGGTTCTACCCGCAAATCATAGACGTGTGGTGCGCAGTAACCTTGTTCCTTTTGGCACAGTCAAATGTGCTACGTCTGTGCAGTAATACATTCTGCCAATAACCATGAACCAAAGATTCATATCTGCACATAAGCCATTGAAACAAACTGTGGCAGAATTATTTTTGCGAAAAATTAATGGCTCTAGCCATTATACAAAAACTATGAGAACTAAAGAATTTTCATTACAGTAAAACAGTCACAATGTATGCCCACAATGCAAACCATATCTTGTATAGCTGTAAAAATTATTAAAACAACTAAATTTTTGGTTGAGCCGCCCCTTTAAGTACCTCATGACATTATTCTCTGTGAATGATATTTGTAGAGAAGTTAGTTTTTTGTTATAAGTAAGTTACAAAAAACAGTAAAATACTGAAATTTTCCCTAATGTTTAGGTAACGGGTAGGTTTAAGTTATTCGTACGTTTCATTTCGTTATGTATCAACCTTTAGTCAGCCTGAAGTTAAGTTGAATGTATAATTTTCTCGTCTACGTTTAGTATTCGTACAGCTCAACAAGCAATTTTGATTATTCTAACCAGTTAGAAAAATGTTAGTTAAACATAAATAAAACCAATGTTCCGAGTTTAATTTGTCTAAAAACTGCTTTAAAATATTCAATGTTTGTGAATTTAAATAATTCGCTTTAATTTCCTCCAAGTCAGTTTTTGTATAATTTGAGCTAAATAATTTGTTTTATGTTGGTAACCTAACTCCTACATTTCTACTCCATGCACAAATGAAGGCTATTCAAATATAAAAGCCTATCGTTTGAGGGATTTTTTTTTTAATTCACCCGAAACTTACCTGGTTTACCCTTGTTTTCAAAGCAGTTTTAAATATTTGGTTCGTAAAGGTGCCGTGATATTAAATGAAAGTTGATTATTCAAGACCGGTAGCTTTATCTTTAAGTTACGCTACTTTTACTTTCTCTCTGACGATTTATTACCACGTAGTTATCAGTAAGAGTTAAATCAGCACACTGTAAATCTTTGCTTACACCGTAATAAATGTTTTACAAAGTTCTACACAGATCTATAGGTAAGTTAAGAATGTATGTACCAGTTAAAAAAAAATTAGGTAAAATTCTCTTGCATGTAAGGGGATCAAATCACGCTTTCACGTATGAGAAAATTACCTTAAAATGTATATTATATATTTCCATTATAAGTAAGGAAAGGTCGAGTATCTGACAAACACATTAAGACAATTTAAATGCAGTTGTACAGTTTCATCATTGATTAAAATTGTACGTACTATACAGAACACGATGAATTATATTGGAATTCACTAAGGCGATCCGGGTTCGATTCCCGGTGAAGTCGGTCCCCGGATTTTCGCATATGGGAATCGTGCCGGACTATTTCGCTGGTCGGCAAGTTTTCTCTGGGAATGCGAATGGTCTCACCATTTGGCCACCGTGGTCCCATTGAAGCGTGTGGTAGGCGACATCAGTAGATACTAAATTGATTACTGACATGGCTGCGATGTACTGCTAAAATACTTATAAATGCTAACGTGACAGTGAAATTATATATATATATATATATATATATATATATATATATATATATATATATATATATATATAGGCGCAACTAAGGGGGAGCACTAGGGCACGGCCCCCCCCCCCCCCAAATAAATAACCACCCAAGGTCTTAAAAACTACAATTAATTTAATATTGAATAATCAGTGATACTGTTACCAGTAGAATATTCCATGTTTAGCAATGAAAACTGCTAATATAGCACTATCTTGCACCTTGAAGTCAGAAATTTTTCCGGGGGAGGACCCCCGGACCCCCCGCTTGAAGATGTTGTGAGTGATCCTTCATAATATTCGCAGGATAGCCACCCTTCCCCGTCTGAAATTCATAAACTCAGATTACGTTACTGATTACAGGTAGAGGTAGCTTGAGTATAACAGTATTCACAGATGTGTGCCCTCTCCCAATGTCCATTCTAGTTGCGCCTATGT
The DNA here is from genome assembly GCA_003012365.1 of Medauroidea extradentata. Lineage (NCBI taxonomy): Eukaryota > Metazoa > Arthropoda > Insecta > Phasmatodea > Phasmatidae > Medauroidea > Medauroidea extradentata. Next base: position 8,677 of record PNEQ01003654.1, on the reverse strand, counting down.
ATATATACATATTTCCATCGGAACTTAGCCCAGGTTACTTCTGGGTAAGACAAGGTAAGTGGGCTCTACTTCTCGTCAATAGCGAGAGCATTAGAGATATGGACAATTCAAGACTCGAACGGACGAACACAAATTTCACACCCAGCCAGACATGGGAACCGAACCCAGAACCCCTCGCACCAAAGATGGCTGTTCAACTAACTGTGCTTTGACTTCCAAGTGTTACCAATCAGAGGATAATCTTCAGCTCATTAATTACATTTTCATTCGACAATATAAAAACAACGGAGTTTTGTCAAGAAGACAACAATTCTGGGCTTGGTGTCCGTGCGGCGTGTGGAAATTTCCACAGTATCACAGTTTGTAAACTCCCATAGAATAAGGTAAACAGCTAGAGTTTGTGTGTCACGAGTCCGACATTCTTCAGCGAGGATAATGGCGCGTGGCAAAGAGCTTGACGGACTGCGAGCTGATAAGGAATGTGCTGCGATTGGCCAGCCAAACGTCCGCGCAGCGACGCCAGAACAGATAATAGTCTAGAGTTTTCTTTTCCGTCGCACGAGGCAACAAACAAACGATTACCGACACGAATATACATAGAAACGTGGAAGTGTAGCGTGCTAATGAGGACACGTCCCAAAAGGTGCCGATGTGCTAATGCATGGTCGTCTTTAGTAGAAGGCCGGTGTCTTGAATGTGGCAACACTGCATCTGGGGCCTGCTGCTTGTCACTTCTTGGCCACCCTAGTCTCTGCAACGTGTATAGATGCAGTTTTAGTGACGTGTACACGCCTACAATGACTAGGACAGCCAATGAGCGACCGGCAGTAGGCCTCCGATGCAGCGTTGCCACATTCAAGACTCCGACCTTCTACTAAAGAAGGCCATGGCTCACGGATAAATAGAGGTACGTAAATTTCGCAGATACATTCCAGGTCAGGCTTCCTCGTATGAGAAAATTACCTTAAAAATACATATTATATATTTCCATTATAAGTAAGGAAAAGTCACTCACACAGTGAGGTATCTGATACTTACTGCATGCTTGTAATGTTATAAGCCAATAGATAATCGATTTTGGCCAGTGGGTGAATAGGACTGACAAGTCTAGGCTGCTGCCAGATGAATCCGCCACCTTGACTTTGACTTTAGGTTTTATCGAAAACGTAAAGTCAAGGCTGCTTGACATTACGTTTGGCGGCGTCATTGTGTACGACCCAATAAGAAGCAATGCATTGAAAGATGTAAAGTCAAATGCTAAAGTATTCAGTTGTGTATATAGGCCCTGAGACAAAATGATGCAAAAATATCTGCGCGACAAACTCATAGATTTATAGATAATTTTTACAACGATTTTCTGTGCTAAAAACATTGCAATACGTCCGTATCTAAATTTAATATTTAGAAATGGTAAAAGTGAAAAAGCGAGGCTCAATTTACATGACTGTTGTTATCGGAAACGACTCCGGAAGCTTTTAAATAGTTGTAACTGTGTAAGTGGTTCGCGATAATGTAAGCACTTCTAAAGTTCCTGTACTTTTTTTCTTTTAACCTATTTGTATTTGTTGCCACTTTTTAGTACGAACATAGCACTCTAAGTAGTAATAAAAGTGTGCTAAAAAATAAACGTCTCCGACCACGGTAAAACACAAATTTATTAATTAATATTATCACAGAACAAACGATCTACGAAAGTTCTCTCTTGACCCCGAACAGCCTATACCAGCTATCGAAGAGTTCATGCTTGTAAACAAAACAGTGTGGAATTTGAAATGTAGATTTTTTTTTAAGCCTTCCGTCGATCACTTGTACATCAAAAAGATCTTGGGATTTAGTAGGTTGTCAGTGCAAGGACAAGACGCTAAGTCCTCAAACAAACCATGACAAAATACTGTCTCGTTACAATATACAGCGTGGACCAGAATTCATGTGCCAAACTCCGGGACGGGATTGTTTATGTAAAATAAAGGGGGGTTACACTAACCAACACTATTGTTTGGTGAATATTAAGGGAGCTACAGGTCTTCGAAATCAAAATTTTGAAATACAATTTTGGAAAATTACTAGAAAGTATAAGATATGGAGCCACCAAAATTGGCATACAGCTCTAAGAATCGGAGCAACTGAAACTGTGAAAATACGTTCCCCTTCACTGCTTATGTAGGGGTTACTCAACCTATTTGTGTAAGTAACTTTCAAATATTAAATGGTATTAAAATATTATACAATTTTTGCTATTGTTAAGATAATTTGTTTGAAACCTTTATGGTGAAGATAGTTGTGATATTTTAAACTTAAGCTTTATGCTGGAAGAAATATTTTTGCCAATACCCAGAAACGTTTTATTGTTTTCAAATAAAACTTTCAAGACAACATATGAGACAAAACATAAGTTTTCCACATTTTCTTTGCTGAACGGCAAGATTTCTTTACCGCAAGCTAAATACTTTTGTAGCAAAGTTAGTTTACAGTGGATCATGTTTAAACAAAATGTTGTTTGGCAACGTAAGCGTTTCTACTGTGCAAGTGTAAAATTTTCAGTGCCATCTTTGCTACAGTTGCATTCCTAAAAGATTGAACTTACCGCGTGGCACCTATGTACTAGACTCCAAAATACTGTAGTATTGTTTGACGGATGTTGTTGACCGACAATGTCGTGATCTGACATGAAGAATACATCTGTCCAGTAATTGAAAGTTCCTGAGTAGCGCGGTGGTCGAGGGGTGCCGACCCCCCGTGGCTCAGTTGGTTGAGCGGCCGACTTTGGTGCGAGGGGTTCTGGATTCGATTCCCAGGTCAGGCTGGGTGTTAATTTATGTTTGTCCATTGGGTCTCAAACCTTGTCACCATGCAAATTGTCTCACAAAAATTACTGGGGTCACTTGAAATATGTCAAACCTAAAGGGGGGAAAGGTTGGTGCAGTGTTGATGCGGAAGATTCCGCATCGCCGCTGCACCAAACATTTTTTAAAAACAATAAAAAAAAAAAGAGGGGTCAGATCTCTCACCTCCCACCAAGACGATCCGGGTTCGATTCCCGGCGGGGTCGGTCCTCGGATTTTCGCATGTGGGAATCGTGCCGGACGATGCCGCTGATCGGCGGGGTTTCCCGTGGATCTGCTATTTCCCCACCCTTCCATACTCACCTCATGTCACCCCTCACCAGCGCTTAAGGGGCCCACCACGTGGCACATGTGTTTGTGTGAGTGAGGTATGGTGCTAAGGGCGACATCGTATGAGCCATACATGGTGCATCGCCTTACGCGTAAGGCACGCAGTCTTCTCGAAGAAACAAATTTCCTATGGGACTTTAAGTGGCGACCCTGTCGTTTTATTCGCGAAATCGCTTTACTAAAGTCCTTTAAAGTGCTTTCACATGCATCCGGTTAGTATATTTTCCGCTAAAGCAGCCTGAAAACTCAGTTTTAACCCATTTTGACGTGCCCTAAAAGGGGATTTTTAATACGTGTGTTGTCTTGAAAGTACTTAAGGGCAGTCGTCTGAAGTGTGTGTTCTTTTCGTAGACAAACGGCGTGAACACACGTGTATTAGTTTCGGTGTAAAACGTGTTCTTCAAACACACTGCAGCGCGATTTTATGGCAACGAGGCGGGCCCCTTAAGGGGCCTCCCTAGATAGGCTGTGTTTGTGTATGTGAGGCAGGAGCGGTAAGGTTGCCGTTGACCGACGTATGTAATGCATTATCGCCTCCCCGTGCAAGCTACTCAGCTGGCGTTCAGTACTTAACTATTATCCTTCTTCCTGTGGGCCACTAAGCGGTGATCACATTATTTTATTTGTGGCCAGCATAACTCAAAGTTGTAGGGCTGAAACTATAGAATGACAACTAACTGCTCACCAATGCTTTCTCTAAGGGGATAGCAGTTGGTTCTCATTGGAAAGAGGTTTATAATATCTGCCTCAAGTATAGTTGTGTTTATTGAATCCGGTTGTTATTCTTCCAGATACGGCAGTCTGTAAAACCCATTTTTGGCCATTTTGAGGGTCCTGAAAATGATGTTTCTCATAAACGTTCCGCATCTTTAAAACTATAGCGACAAAGCTTTAAGTGTGTGTTCTTTTCGTAGATATACCAATACAACGCGTGTTAAATTGTTTTATCAAAAAAAGAATAGCCGTAACTCACTACAACACCTTTGAAGCACAAGTAGGGCGGCCCCTTAAGAACCAGAAGTTAAGTGCTGACCACAATCTCTTCACTTCACGTTAAAATTTCCTCGGTAGAGTGACATATCTACTGTAATGGAGTCATACTCGTAAATTAAATAACGTAGACTACTGTGGCTGGTGGAAACACAGATTTTGCTCTGGTCTGTACAGTGGAAGTTTAGCTTGTCACAATAATACTAACAACAATTTTGCAGATTGCTAGCCATGAGGTAATGTAAGCGGGCTTTACGTTTCGTCCATTTTGTCATAATTTTTCATGTTTTATTGTTCGCATTTTTGTATTGTCATTCTGAATACGGCTTGATTCCGTTTCAAGAATCAATTTTCTTTGTTTTGACTTTTTTTTTTGTTTGTATGTCGTATTTCTAGATCCGAATTTATTTGCTTTAAGAATCGTATGTCAATGTATGTTGACAACAGTTAAAACTGGCTCTTATTTTTTTATATTTTGTTTTATTGTGACGATTTCTGCAACACAGCTACGTAAAATGACAATGACTGAGAAAGGATTCGGATACATCCATTTATTAAGGGCCCTATGTAGATGGGCTGCATTTGTGCAGGAGCTATAAGAGCACCATTGACCGGTGTATGTAATACATTATCTCCTCTTCGCGCAAGCCTCTCAGCTGGAGTGTAGTGCTAAACTATTATCCTTTTCCCTACGAGACTTTAAGCGGTGACTTAATTGTTTTATTTGTGGGCAGCATACTTCAAAGTCTAACATTCGTTTTTGTAGTTATGTTTTTCGAATTCGGTTGTTATCCAGATACGGCAGCCTGGGAAAGCCATTTTTGGCCAGTTTAAGGGGCCCGGAAACGGGTTTTCTAATAAACGTGCCGAATAATTAAAATTAAACCGACCTAGAAGTACGTGTTCTTTTCGTAGTAAACAAATATAATGCACGTTAAGGTTTCGTAAAATAAAAAAGAATAGCCGTAAATCGCTGCATCCCAGTTTGAACGCAGGTAGGGAGGCTTCTTAAATGTACTGTCTGTCTCATAGCCCTTGCAAAAGCAAACATTGGTATTTTCCTGCTAAATTAAATTAGATAATTTCAGTGCCTGTCGAACGAACCTACGTGCATGGCTTGGCCTTCTAATTTTTTATTCACCTCTGTGTACCCACATTGTTATAGGGTGTTTTACGACTTATTTCAAATACCCTGAAAATTACAAACAAATAAGTATTTTCATTATCAAACAACAGTCAAACAACCGACTGAAAATGCGATTTTAGCCAAGTTTGAGGGCTTTAAAATAATGCTTCCTACGTGCGTGGTTTCATAATAAACACAGTACCTGACATCTCTGACTGAACGTACCTTAGCATTCTTGGCGTATTCGGGCAGCTGTTTGGAGACTGGGTCTTGGGACATATTGCCACGTGGAGCGGACCTACAAGATGTCTGTCGTCGGGGAGAATGCCGAAAACCTCGCTGGGGAAAGTTTTGGTTCTCCCGCCTCACCTTCACGCTTGGAAGATTACGCTATCGACGCTAGCACGCAGTTACGCCCTTGTCTTCCCGGTTGGCGTCAGCTGCCACGGCTAGTTAGTAGAGTGGACTGATAACACGACACGAAAACCTCATGGAGAGAGACAAAGTAGAAGGCTCTTATGAAATGTTTTTATCTGTCACGGTTTTTGCACAACGGTTTGTCAAAGTCAAGATTCACATGGTACGGTTTTAAGTACAACACCAAAATCAGTTTACATATTGAACTGAAATAATTCACACTGAATGATGATGTAGGCTGCAAGGCCTCCTACGTAAAAAAATATATTTTTTTTTCTATTAACGAAATCATTTAATTTTTTTATTTTTTATTTTAGTCTCAGATTTAGGGACTATATATTACATATCGACTTCACGCTTGTTTGAATTAATTACACACGGTATTCCGATTTGAAATGCACGACTCAGTTGGTAAGTAATTTTACATGACGTCGGTAAGATAACGAGGCCAAGAGACAGCGGTATTGAATTGTTGAAACTTGTAGAACGCCATTCTGTCACTTACTTGCAGGATTTTCTTTCCCCCCACCCCTTTCACAAAAACATGAAAAATTCGTGTCCTATAAACATCTTGTACTCTACAAAAGTCTTTCCTTCCCCTGTGTTTCTTCCCTTTTCTATCGATGAAACTGCGCCAAAGCTTTTGAACGAATCCCCAGTTCACAACATACCAATTACCTTATATTGTCTTCGGGTATTTATTTCGGAGAAATCCGGGACTGCACGTTTTCCGACACCTCTGCTAAGTGGTGGCCCCAGGAGTGTAGTGGGGACGTGACGACATGATTACTGGATTACGAGACACGATATAAGCTTTGAATATATATTATATATTCAAAGATATAAGTATGGCCAGCAGGGTCGTATCTAGGGGAAGGGAAAAAAGGGGGGGGGGTAGAATGTCCCGGGCGCGGGTTAGAGGGGGCGATGGTGGTGTCGAAAATGTCTACTTGGGAATGAAATGTTAATGAGTGTAAAAAATATAATATCTACCAATATTTAGACTTTTCATAGTTTTGTATTTTTGTATTTGTATTAACCTTGAACACCATACAATGTTATAAAAACAGTATTATAATTAGAATGCTCACTTAAAACACTGCTAATGGTAGCTAGTAAGTCCAGGTTTTATGTATTTATACTTAAATTGTATACTGTTATTTACGCGAGCTCAAAACAACGTATACAAGTTACGTTTACTACTGTTGGGTTGACTGGACTGATGGAAAAAGAGGGAGGGAAGGGAACAGGGGCGTCATTTCAAGTTTTTCTTGGGGAGGGGTGGGGGAGGCAAAAAAATTTTGGTGACAGTGACGTTGTTGCATCTTTTTTATGAATTAAGTATGTAAAAAATAGAAACTTTAATAATAAAACTTTAATTTTATGTGCCTACTTTAGTATTATTTAAATAACAAAATACAAAAAAAGTTATACACTTTTCCTTTTATATTCAGGGGAGAGGGGACTATTTCCCCCTGACCACCTGGAAAGGAGGGGGGGAAGTAAATCACAATTCTTGCCCCGGGCGAGGAAAAGCCAAGATCCTTACTGGAAGGCTAGGGTCGTACCAACGGAGGATGTTGTGGTGCACAAGTGTAATATCGCCCTCCCCTTCCCGTCGCTTTTTTCAACATATTTTCCCATTTTCCCTCATTACTTATACAGGATGTCCAGAAACGGCCGTATAATAAGCACACCACATGAATTCTGGACTAAATTGGAGACGAACATGTTGGTGGCAAAATGCTGTACGATAATTTTTTTTCTTGCACAACGTGGCAACACAGCAGCGATATATACCCCTCTTGCGCTCCACAGATACTACATTGCCACTGCTCGGGCCGTCGTATTATGAGGGCAGGAAGGGACTTACTCCCGTGTTGCATGCCACATTGTGCAAAAAAAAAAAGTTACCATACAACATTTTGCCACTAACATTTTCATCTCCAATTTAGTCCAGGATTCATGTGGGGGTGCTTATTATACGGCCGTTCCTGGACAGTCTACCGCAATTTTCATCACAATTTTTTTAATTTTTTATTTGTACCAGATAATGTTTTACTTAAGACACAAAATATAACTAAATTTGGCTCACGAATTTTTTTTATCTCTCGTAGTTTTCACGTAATGGCTTGTTAAAGTCATATTTTGCATGTTTCCGTTTTAACGACTATACTAAAACCAACTGATATACCAAACTAAAAAAAACCACAGTGGATAAAGACATTGCAGGCTACAATGCCATGCTCAAAAAATGAAGAATAAAAATTATTTGTATTTAAAAAAAAAATGCTGAAACTGAAAATAAAAATTTAAAAAATTCAATATTTTTTAAGTACAATTAATTTTTATTCTTTATTTTTATGAGCATGACATTATAGCCTGCAATGTCTTTATCCACGGTGATTTTTTTTAGTTTTATATCAGTTGGTTTTAGTGTAGGTCCTTAAAATGGAAACATGCAAAATATGACTTTAACAAGCCATTACGCGAAAACTATGAGAGATAAAACGTAAATCAATAGTTTATTTTTCCAACACGTTGTGACTTACAAACCAACTGATGGGAAGAGTAAGGAAAGGACTAAGCAAGAGACAGAGGAAACACTTGAGGTAAGTATTTATTACAATAATTTTTGGAATACATATCATTATTTTAAACAAGTCGCGCATTTTTTTATTCATTTAACAAGCTAGCATAAAATGCATTGTAGGAATTCATAATAAACGCGCAATGTTCATGTAAAATGTCTCGTGTCATACGGTTCAGTAGAATAAAATAACACGATTGTGCTCACGCGTACTGGCTGCGGTACACAGTTTGCCTCACTCCCGGATTTTCACGCGGAAAACATACCGGGCGATGCGTCGACTTTTCAAAATTATAGACTCAATCACAACTCACGTGTTCATCTCAAGATAAAGGTCCGAGAAAAAACAAGGTAGTTTTAATGATGCAGCTTAAAATTAAC
>PNEQ01003653.1:5332-19864 GCA_003012365.1 Medauroidea extradentata | reverse complement strand
GCTGGTCATTACTGGTGTCCCGAGACTGGTTGAAATAACTACTTGGTGTTCTATACTTAGGGAACTCACCCCCTTTTTCACTGTAGACTTTTGTCTGGGATTTTCGTCCTCTTGCAATCACTGCATCCACTGTAACTGGTTTGTCTTCTTTTTCTTGACCCTGAAGCCTTTTGCTGTACATTTTACACTGTTCAGCTGTACTGCAATCTCGGATGGCTTGTTCGAGTTTAAGATCCTCAACTCGTAGTAAGGCTTCCCGAAGTCTATTGTCTCTAGCTGTTGACCCGGGCGAGCTGTAGGAGTGAAGCCACACACTGGAGGTCTCAGTGCTGGAGGTCGCAGCGTAGGCTTGGTTCTGGTCCTCGTCAGACAAGGTGGTGTAGGAACTGCAGTAATTAGGACTCTTTGGCGAGAAGAATTCCCGGGAGGGAAGGTGAGAGCTTCGACGTGAGAGGAAGTAGCGGGGAGTGAGGGTGACGGGACTGATTTGGGAGGGGTGTCAGGAAGGGGTTCGAGGAGCAGTGGCACCTCCAGAGACCTGATCAGCAGGATGACACCCTCTACAGTCTCTTCTCGATGCTCTGCTGCTGCCACGTCCTTCTGTGCCAAGTAGATCCCTGTGTATGGGTTCGGTGTGGCCAATACCTCCTTTACTGACTCCGCTAGCTTGGCACGAGCAGCCAGTCTTTTGCCTGCACTATGCATGGGCATACCTGGATTAGATTTACCTTTGGAGTAAAGTGAAAGAAGTTACTTGAAAAGAGAGCAGGTGTCCAAAGTATCAAAGTATCTGCATCCACAAACTAATGGCTCCAAAAGGCCAACAGGTTAAGCAAAATTAAGACTCGTGAATTCAGATGACGTGTCTCACACTGAGGAACTATTGAGTCCAATGCTAAGCACGGCAGCTGTCCCAGCCGCTGTTTCCTGCACAGAACTAGGGCTCCCCAAGGCAAATCACGATTTCTGGCTTCTGGATAGGCGTGAATGGCGGAAACTGGTGAGGCGAACCTCCTTCCTGAGAGACCAGCCCAGTGTAGTGCTGTCCCACCACTGACGAGAAGCAGCAGACAGGATAGATAGATGGGGCGACAGTCTTCCAGAACAATAGTTCGCTTCCAGTCTCCGCGTATTTTTACTTTACAGACCCAAACTACAGAATACTCGAAGAGAAAAGAATTGGGAGTGGGTAACAGAAAGGAACAGGGAGCAAAAAGCTAAATCAGACAAAAGGAAAGGTCCGTTTGTGTTTTTATTGCTCGAAAGTACAATAAAAACCACCCTGTGCCAAGTCGTTATGCCGGGAGGTGGCGGAAAGCATCAATAAACGCACTAGAGCCCGAGGGAGGCCAATGCTGTGGACGTAGGCTCGTCTTTGCTGGCTTGTTCTCTCATGCGACGGGCGACTTCTGCGGACACAATCCGTCGAAGGGCAGCGGACGCTGGAACCCTCTTCTTCCCGACAAGAGAAAGTTGTAATAACAACTAGCAGAAATAAGCTGTGAAGTCTCGGCCGGCACAGCGAGGCGCTAGACTTGCTGGTGCTTGTCGGCAGGAACACTGCTTGAAGGCAGGAGTGTTGGTCTCGACAACCTAGGAACACTGGTCTGTCTTGGCAATAGTTGCGTATTTTATACATGCACTGATGGACGTGGAAATGATAAGTAAGCTCTTGATTGGCCGGCCGTCATGGAGGCAGGTGTGCTCTGGTTTGATGCGCGCCTGAGGCGGCTGGCGGTAGGGGTTGCTTGTAGAAGTGGTAACCCTCCCTTCTGAGCTCAGCTGCGCGTGCTGCAGGTAGCGTGTATCTAGGCGGCGTGTCGCTTACCCAACAGTGCCGTCCTAACTGCCTCGGACAAGGTCGTGAAAGGACTAGCTGAGGATGGACACACTGGAACTATTAAGGGTGCTGCCTAGTGCGGAATGCACGGAACATGTGCGGGATAGCAGGAAGAGATGGGACAAGCTGTGGAAGAAGGAGAAGGGAACTGGCTTAAGGCAAGGCGGAGGCTGAGAACCAACAAAACGATGCTGCGTAGCATGCATCATACTGCTACAGTAAATTCTGACTACTGTTATTTAGTAAAAACATTTGTTTATTAAAAGTGAAGGCCTGCAAATATGAAATTATAAAACAGGTAATTTACCAAAAAAACTGTTTTATGTGTATATCGGCAAATTTTATAATTATATTTTATGTAATTTATCAAAAATGTATTACAATTGTAAACATTACTTGTAAGAACCAACAGGAAAACATCATAGTCAAAAAAATTTATTCTTATATTTTCGAGATTTTTTCTGCAAATTGTTATACTTTAAATTTTTCTTGAATATTCCGTTTTTGCCTGCATATAGGACAACCCCGCACATAAGATGAGTCATGGTTTTTAAGGTACAAAATCTTGAAAAAAAATTTAAGTAACTAATTTTGAAATTCCTGACAGAAAAATTTGTTTTCCTTTGCCAGAAACACTAAAAATTTCATTTAAATGTTTTCAATGCATTTATCACCGTAGTATAAACATCATAGTAGACACACAAACAAATACATAAGCTACTAAGCTACTACTGCCCTCCGGGCACCCAACAGCCAAGGAAATGAATGGCGGCGGCCGGCGATATCATCAGTTGCCGGTAGATGTGCACGACTTGGCAACGCTGGCACGCCGCACGCTACATGGCAATGCCGGGCTACAACAGCTGCTTGCAAGGTCTTTGCATTCCTGCGCGCTGTTGTCTGTCAGCCTAGCACTAGACAGTAAACACATGAATGTGTTGTAGGGTACGTAGATCCTTGTTTTCTCCGCCCAAGTGTTTTGTGCCGGCAAAACAAATGACCTAGGCAAGCAGCACCTAGATCCTCTCTGCCCGAGGGTTTTGTGCTTGCGAGACAAAGGATCTAGGCACGCGCTCCAGCTGCATTGACTGCCGCTTCGCTGCGAGGAAGCGTTCTTTGTTATGAATCGCTCATCACAATTCTGTACCGTAAATTTTATTTAAAAAACGGAGCACTCATTTTCATTTGTGACTAAAAAAGCAATTCCTTGAAACATCATACAACTCAACAACTTACAGCTTAGCTTTCGAACAATTTTTAGGTTACCGGGCAAGAGTAAAACATTCAGGTTAAAACACAAGATTGTGTGCTGGACAACAAACGACCTTCAGCTTCAGATCAAGTAAAATAACAAAGATGGAATACAGTGAGTTAAGTGAACTTTCAATCGTAGATAAATTTAAAGAGCCAGATGATTTTCAGTTGTGGAAATTTAAAGTTAACATCTTGTTTAAAGCCCAAGGGTAGTATGATGTTGTTGTAGGGAAAGTGAAAAAACCTCAGGAAGACACAGACGAATTTGCTAAGTTTGCTGAAAAAGATGCTAAAGCTCAGAAAATCATAATATCCACAACTGACAGAAAACCTATTATGCACATCCTAACTTGTTGCAGTGCTTCAGAAATGTACACTACACTTTGTGAAATATATGAACGGGATGCTACACAACAGAAATTTGACTTGATGCAGGATTTCTTTGATTGTAAGTACACTTCTGGTACTGACATGGCAACCCATATAAATAAATTGGAAAACCTAGCATTTAGATTGATAACACTGAACAATGACATATCAGACTCAATGCTTATCTCTAAAATTCTAACAACTCTGCCTGAAACATACAACCATTTTCACACTGCATGGGAATCTACACCACTGGAAAACAAAACCCTGGCAAACCTGACTACACGACTGATCGCGGAAGAGAAAAGATGCATTGCCAGTAGTTCGAAGGATGAAGCAGATGTCCTTGCATTCAAAACAACTGTCAGGAAATGCTTTTAGTGTGGTTCTGATAGACATCTTTCTAACTTTCACAAAAACTATAACACAAACACCGGACAGGACAGCACCGCCATTAAGTGTTTCTCCTGCTCTGGAATGGGTCATATAGCAAGAGAATGCCCCAACAACAGAAAAACCTGTAGCATCTGCAAGAAAAACAACCATGAGGATAAGGACTGCAACTTTTGGAAAAGGAAAGACACATCAGCTGTCTCCTTTCTTACAGCAGAACCAGTTATGAAAAATAGGTCTAGAAAGTGGATTCTTGACTCTGGATCAACTTGCCATATGACCAACGATGACAGTTTTCTGTTGAATGCAGTGTCTATCAATACAGACATCGGGTTGGCAAAAAGATCAGTTGATACAAGTAGCAAGATAATTAATAATTGTGAATTTGAACTACAAAGGGTTTTTTGTTGTAATAGAAACTGTTTTCCTGGCAGAGATTGTGAGTTGTGTTTCCCAACTATTTCTGGTTAATTCATGTGCTTATTGTTTATTTTACTGTACCAACTTTACTTTTGTTCTTTTTGAAACTTTGTGTTACATTTACTGATTATTTCATTTTTGTGGTACTGGTAGGGTACTATGTGTATCTGTAGATAGGCCCGAATGTAAATACATTTAACATCCAGATTTTTAATTCAGAAATTGTTAAGTTAACAAACTGCTGTGAGCTGAAAGAGGTAATGTATGTGCCAGAGCTTAGTAAGAACATTCTTTCTGTAGACTCCATCACTCACAGTGGAGGTGCAGTGAACTTTACAGAAAATGAAGTTACTGTCATGAAAGGAAATGAAACTGTTCTTAGAGGTAACAAAACAGCGAATGGACTGTACACTGTAAAACTTGATCTGAAACCTAAGCAAGAAGCACTGACTGTTGACCATACAAACACACACAGTATGTGGCACAGAAGATTAGGTCATATAAGCCACGACAATCTCAAGCATCTGACTGAAATGGTTGATGGCATCAACCAGTCTGGTGGCCATACTTTGAGTTCACCGTGCACAATTTGCATTCAAGCTAAACAAACAAGGCTTCCATTTAGCAGCAAACGAACGAAGGCCAAGCTACCTCTTGAAATCATTCATTCTGATCTGATTGGCCCCATAACCCCAGTGTCTTGGAACGGGGAAAGGTACATTCTGTCCTTCATCGACGACTTCACTCACTTCGCAGAAATATATGTTTTAGAATCCAAGACTGAAATCTCTGCAGTGGTCATCCAGCACATTAAAAAGCTAGAACAAAGTCAAAATATAAAGACCCACAAACTCCGGATTGACAACGGGAGAGAATATGTAAATGAAAAGCTGAAGAGCTGGACCCGTTATGAGGGAATAGTTCTCGATACTTCCTCACCGTATACTCCACAGCATCAGGGGACAGCTGAACGCTTCAACAGGACCTTGATGAACAAAACCAGAGCTCTTATGCTTGACTCTGCAATGGATGAAATTCTGGAGCGAAGCAGCAGTCACAGCTACGTACCTCATCAACAGAAGTCCAAGCAAGGGCATTGAAAAAACACCAGCTGAACTCTGGTGCAACAAAAAACCAGACCTAAACAATCTGAGAGTCTTTGGTTGTGAAGCTTATGCAAAAATCAACAAACACCAACCTAAATTGAAGCCAAGGAGCGAAAAACTTATCTTCATTGGATATGCCGGGACTGCATATCGCTTCTGGGATGAAACTAAACAAGAAATAGTTGTCCGGAGAGATGTTGAATTTTTGGAAAATCGTAAGGCACATAGCAGAGAAGACTCCTCAGTTAAAGTTATTGTGTTGAGTGACATTGAAGGCAAGAGTGACAACGAGGTAACAAAATCGCAACAGTTGCCCGAGGTGAAAGGAGGAGGTGATCCGGAAGAGCAAAGAAAAGGAAACAGAACTGCTGATGACTCTGATGATGAATTGCTATTCCACGGTTTTGAAGATACTGAAAGTATGATTCAAAGATTAGCTGTTAGTGAAGGAAACCCAAGATGCCAAAGAAAAAAGAAACTACCACAGAGAGATGAAGATTATGCACTGCTGACCTGCAGAGAAGCATTATCAGGACCAGATGGGGAAAACTGGAAAAGAGCCATTGAAGAGGAGATCACATCACTTCTCGACAATAAAACATGGACCACTATAGGAAGGGACGAAGTGCATAAGGAAAGAAAATATTAAAATGTAAATGGGTCTTCAAGATTAAAGAAGATGGACATTACAAGGCAAGATTAGTTGTACGAGGCTGCCAACAGCAAGCAGGTATCAACTACGAAGACACATACAGCCCAGTTTTGAACAGCGGACCTATGAGAGCTCTGTTTGGTATGATTCAAAGCAAAGGATATGTTCGGCAAACCTTCGATATTAAGACAGTCTTTCTGTACGATCATTTGAAAGAACCAGCATACATGTATCCAACTGAAGGTATTAATGTGGATGGCATCTATAAACTTGACAAGTCTCTGTATGGGACGAGACAGGCTCCCCAGAGGTGGAATGCTAGAATAACAACCTTCCTATTATCTAAAAGGCTTTGCCAACTGAAATCAGAACCCTGTGAGTTCAAAAACAGTGACAGATCACTGGTACTTAGATTATATGTGGATGATGGCATAGTCATGGGTAAAGACCACAAAAATCTTGAAGAACTGCTGAAAGACCTTCAAAAAGAGTTCAAAATATAAATTCAAGAAACTCCAAGAAAATTCCTTGGAATGGAAATCACCAGAACAGAAGACAGTCTGCACATGAAACAGTCCAAGACAACTACACAACTGCTAGAGGACTTCAACATGAGTGATGCCAAAGTTGTGTCTACACCTGCTGTGAATGCTGTAGATGAGGATGAAACCAAAATAAACAGTGCATTTCCATATCGAGGACTGTTAGGAAGACTTCTTTACCTGTCAAATAAAACAAGACCATATATCTCATATGCTGTGAACATGTGCAGCAGGAAAACTGAGAATCTGACTGACAAAGATGTAACCTCTATTAAGAGAGTACTGAAATACCTCAAAGGCACCATCAACCTAGGAATAGGATTCACAGGTGATGTGTCAACAGAATTGATTGGTTATTGTGACTCGGACTTTGCAGGCGACAAACATACAAGGAGAAGCACTACCGGGTACGTCATCTATTTCTGTGGAGGACCAATCAGTTGGGGCACAAGAAAGCAACCTGTTATCGCACTCTCCACTGCCGAAGCTGAGTATATTGCTGCAGCAGAGTGCACGAAGGAACTTAAGTATCTGAAAAGTGTCCTAGAAGAAATCCTGAGTCAAGAAATCGCAACAAAATTGTTCATTGACAATCAAAGTGCCATCAGTTTAGTGAAAAATGGGGTGATCAACCGAAGGTCAAAAAACATTGATGTCAGGTTTCACTATATTCATGAAAAAGTAAAAGAAGGCCTGTTGAAAGTGTTTTATTGTCCTAGTGAAAAACAGAAAGCAGACATATTTACAAAACTCTTGTCTAAAATCAAATTCAAGCTTCTTGTGAATGAGATTGTGTCGTGAAACAGTCAGGACATGTAACATTGAGAATTAATCGGGAGTGTTGAAAGCACGTGTCTATGTTTTTAGTAATTCTCAATTTAGTTTTTTAAAGACTATTTTTAGGTTATGTTGTTGTATGTTTTGTTTACAGTGTGCGGCCAACCATACCTTGACTCAAGTAATAAAACAAAAGTTTTTTTTTTTCTGACTAGAGTAGTAGAAAGTATGCGGAACATGGTGTCTGTATAAGATTAAAACTTCAGTGAGTTAAATTGAAATAGACATTGTAGCGATGTAAATAATAAGTATTAATAAAAGCAAAAACTGATTTTGAGATTACAACAATTTACATCACCAAATTCAAATTAATTAAAATAAAATAATATCTTTATTTATTTCTTAGTCCAACGTTAAGAAAAATACACATTTATTGCTGTGTTCCCATCTACTTATTTATGTAGTAGAAGCAAGTAAAATAAATCAATTAAAAAATATTCTCATGCTGACGGATGGCACATTGCAGACAGAGGCTTCTAACCTGCAGGAACTTAAGGTAGTGAAACCATCAGGTAATAGATGGCAAAACAAAGGCAGTATGTTGTTGGCTCAGCCCAAATACATTTAGACACGGGCGCTGAAGTGACATACGACATCCCTGGCATAGCTACAAAGTAGCAGCGACAGTAAATTTTCCCCATCCCTATTAATGGCAATAGCAGCATGTTATAATTACATGCTAAGGAATATTTATAAATAAGGTTCCTGACAATGGTGCTCAATCAGTAGCACCATTAGATCTAGGTTTGGTCGTAAACTGCCACTCAAGAATATAATTTCCAGCTGTACACTCACCCTGTGGTTGTTGATAAGCTTCTTGGGCAGACACATGTTGCACCTCGCACAATGGAAGTACTTGTCACGTCCACCAACCCGACAGATGCCACATCCATCACAGTGGTACTGCTCCTTCTCCTCATCATCAAACAGCTTGCACTCCAAGCATGTGTACTGAGAAAATTCAACATGTCTCATCTGTAACTAGCATCACTCCACGAGAAAGAAACAAGTGGGAATGGTTGAGGAGGTAAGGAAAACATGTATGAATTTTTTTTTAGAATTAATTTTAAATTCAAATACTGTACACATAAACAGTGTGACCAGCCAGAATCCAATTCCAATTTCCTGTATATTTCCCATACATTTCCTGCATTTTTCTCAGAATTCCCGCACAAAAAAAATCACAGAGAAATTATAATAAAACGCTGTAAAGACTCGGCATATTTCTATTTCTCGCATGCGCAGGAACTAAAAACAAAACAGGTAATACAGAGGTGATGTGTTACATGGCAAAACATGATGAACGCAGCAGAAATACACAGGTTACAGCGCACCGCCAGCGAGAGGGATCAATGAACTGTAACAGCTATTCAATAGCACGCCTGAACTCTGCTTGTGCACGTTTCTTTAGTTGTATCTATGTTTATTATTCACTGCTTTGGTTTTTAAAGCAAGAAATATTTCATTCAGGAACACTTTCAGTGTCGGCAGGAAATTAAAGAACACGGTAAAACATCCTACACCCTATTTATCTAATTGGGAGAAAAATTATGTAAGGGTACAACAACACACAATACATCACTATGCGGCAATCTGCATAATATGCTCCCAAGTACTGACATTTATATTGCTAAAAAGACAGTACAGGAAATAAACACTCACCATTGCCAAAAATATGTTTATATGACCTAGCTGACCGTTCAATCTGACAAGACTGAATTTAGATCTCGACACACTAAATCAATGACAGTGGTTGTGACAGAAATGTAAGACTTTTATCACATATTTATATTGCTTATAGGTATTTAAGCCAAACGACTCCCTACATGCATATGAACAACAACTACGCAAATAAAAATAATGTGAAAACATATTGCGGCTGTAGGCTTAACCTACAGCGCACAGTACGTGTACCTATCCCATATTTACATTTTCAAGCTGGTAAAATGTGTTTTGTATTCATGTAATTTTCAGACTAATTTCATAACGACATTTTTAATTAGATGCTAATGAAAATTCCCAAGGGTGGGGTAAGTCGGCCAAAATTTCAAGTTTTGGTGTTTGGTATATTACCCTACGTAAGTTTAGCCATCTTCAGAATTTCAAACGATGACCTCTTGGTCAACTACTAAAACAAATATAATATTTTAATATAAACATAATGCGTGTGAAAATGCACCGTGGATGCAGCAATTAGCAAAATATTTTTCATGTGGATAATAGGTAGTCATTTTTTAGATTCCCATCACTTTAAAACTTTTAATAGCATTGCAGAGGGTAAACAACTTATTGTAATCGACAAAACCTGGTCACATGACTTCAGATAACCTAAACTACTGCAGCACGTGAAAATTCATAAGTGCCTTTACAATGCAGTACGAATCAACGTGGATTTGTTTATAATTAAAACAAAATGAGAATGAAAAAATGCAAAGTAGATAGGCGTCATCACCATATTGAATTTTGTAATTTTCTTGTCGATAAATAATAAATAAAATGTTTCATTACAGCTCTTTTATTTTACCAAATGCATTATAACTTAGTTGCTAAGTTTAATTCTTACATAATGCCTTGTTACCTCATTAACTTAGAAGGTTAGAGTCATTTAATAAGGTATTCTGAGTTGGTGTCGAAAACGTGTATCGGCGGAGCCAATTGCACTGAGGCACACAAAGGATAAATTTGATCAAACATAGATATAATTTGTTTATCTGTTTTCAGTAAGCGCCAAGAGTGCGACAGTAATGTCATCTCTTGGGAATGTTTGTATGACCCGACCATCCATGAATTATCTGCCAATTACAGACGCCCTGGACCAGTCAAGCATTGCTGATTGGTTAGTGCCATTGCAAAGTTGAGCGTGGAATGTGCTGGTTATGTAAATGTGCATATGAAAAATCACAAGAGTAGGGTAGGTCAGCTAAAATTTCAAGTTTAAGGTGTTTGAAATTTAATCCGGATAGCATTAACATGTGTTCTAATGTCAACTAATGGCATCTCGATAAACTTCTCACTTACTGTGAAAAGCATTAAGTGCGTTCTTCAAATGATCGAAAAAAAGCTACCCTACTTCAGCGGGTGAGTTTTCGAAAACGCCTGTTTTTTCCGCGCCAAACGGAGACAAACGTCTGCTAACCGCCGCTTACTCAGCGCGAGAGACTGTCAGGCGGACATTCAAAATGGGTAAGTTTCGCTCAGGTTACATTTAAAACTTAAACTGGAACTTTGATTGACCTTCCCTACCCTTGTGAGTTTTCTACAGTGCCGAATATGTGGCGCTGCAGCGCCACACATCTGCGGCAGTCTAACATTAGTGCTGCGCAGACTTTTGTTCCATTGGATACAACAGATTGAATAAGCGAAAGTAACAGAAATTGTTCCACCACCTCGGTCCTCAGATAAGCTATGACCTTGAGAACATGAGACAGTGGACGACACACTTACAATGGTTAAAACATTGGCGGAGAGTTCCCTGAATCTTTACGAATTATGTACAATTCCAATACATTTCCCACTTCTTCCTTATTTCCTGGTCACTGGACACCCTGATAAATCACATACATACTACCAGCTCAAACATGTGCCATGTTTAAATAAACTATACGCAATCCTGCAACATTCCACTATAGAATCAGGAAACGTTTCATCTTTGGTGATGCTCCAATACATAAATATGATAATTTAGGCACAGATCTGAAAAATGTCAGGTTTTATTTTAACTTCACCACTGTCACAATCGTCAGTCTTAAATTAGAGTCTTGCAGCTCTATGCAATTCCAACAATAACTTTTTGAAAAATTTCCCAGGGGCATGCAACCTGCTTTGACAATATGAGTTCATAAATTACAATATTCAGCTCCACAAAAAACTGTCTCTCAAATGAATGTGCAAATACTTAAATAAAGAAAAAGAGATTTAAATAACATAGATTTTACTACACAGTACCAAACTACAAATTATAAAATAATTTCTCCTATGAAAATACTTGACAGATTTAAAACATAAAAAGCCATGAGGCATATGCTATAGGAAGATGATGCAAGAATACATCACCTAAGAAACAATTTCATTGCACTACAAATAATACAAACAGTTGAGAGAGTTTTGTCAATGACAGCTACTACCTACGCTCCTTACTATTAGGTATTGCACGTGATCTACATTTGTTTTTTGCAACTGATTTTCAAGTAGCAAAATTTGAACCAATAGACAAACAAATGACAGACAAGAAAATCAGTTAATATTGCATTGTCATTCAGTTCTGAACTACGACTCAAATTTCAAGTCTCTAGCTCATCAGGAAGTTAGTATAAAATTTACTAACATGTTTACCATACAGACAGACAAGACAAGAGTAAATAAGAATAAGGTTCTAAAATAGGTCCATATGAACCTCTTCAGCATTGCTACAGCCCAGTTGCTATAGGCGGCCCTTGTACAGTCTATAACAAAGAGTAAAGTATCAACTCACCTTCCCAAACCTGACAGAACAGATCTCACACTTCAGTTGAACCTTCTGTCGCGTATCACACTTAGAGCAAACCAGCTCCGTCACTTCCTTCCTGTTCAGGACGTGGTTCTCCTTCTCATCATGGCAGAAACGACACACGTAAATCTTACCGCAGCACGGAGTCTACACAACAGTTCCATATTATAAACAATGTAATGTTTTAAAACTACGATAAAATACAAAAACTCAAAATTTTCACTTTGTTGTATTGATGACAGCCTGAAACCCTGACATTTTCACAAACTCTTTTAGACTTCTTATCCATTTATTGGATTGTATGTACCTACTGTACATAAGCTTAGTTAGAGAACAGTAATGAAGGGTCACTAAATGAGATGCACAATATTCTGATTAATATTCCTGTATCCACAAACCTGGTTATACATTACAAGCATTGCTATATGTCATTATAAATGCACACATAAGCCTCTGTGCAACTGCAGAGCATTCAAAACTTTTACACCAGCATTCCTGAACTTACAAACACATAAACAAATACATGCACACATACATTACCTCAAAACTTTTACATGTACATTCCTGTACTTACAAATACAAACACATGCACAATCTACCTCCCTTCCCCCCACAGTCCCCATAAATCAAATTATTATTTAAGGAAAAGGCACCAAAAGTGCTACATATAATTTGACATTTAGCCTGATTATTCAGTTGTTGAGTCACAAACCCATTTAACCTGTCATCTGCTGCCATTTCACACATAATTATTTCAGTGAGTCTAACAAGAAATATTTTTCAATACTGGTAAGTATGATAGTAATTTGTCTGATCCAATTTAAGTCAAATATATAAATTTATTGAAAATCTTACTGCACCTGTAGAGTCAATGTAACAGCTAG
Source organism: Medauroidea extradentata (assembly GCA_003012365.1). NCBI lineage: Eukaryota > Metazoa > Arthropoda > Insecta > Phasmatodea > Phasmatidae > Medauroidea > Medauroidea extradentata. The sequence goes on along the minus strand of PNEQ01003653.1, from coordinate 7,081 downwards.
TAACATAATGCAATTTGCAACTATATTTGAATTTGTAGCAGAAATAATAATTATATTTTTTGTGCTTAGTACCATTTCAATAGTAAGGCACACTAATGCAGTTTACATAGGTAACGTAACTAGTCCTTGCAAGTACGGCAAATAGGCCTATAACAACATGTCTACTATCTGTGTGTGGACATCTTGAAATATGTAGAACCAAAGCCTTAGTTGGAAGAGTACATAGGGACAGTATATACGTGTAGTAAGCAACTTGCCCAATCTATGTCTCCCATTACAGCACTTTCACTACTCGCTACACTCGCACCATAGTTATCCCTGTGTGTACGTATGCAGTCGGGAGAGTAGAGAAGACGAGCTAGTCAATAAAACATTGAGTTCTGTCTACTTGATGAGGTTGTCAGAAGCCAAAATTATCAAATTTGTGGATAAATACTCAGAATATACAGGCACAAATAACAATTCGTATTATTAAAAGAAGGTTATTGGGGTTGCTGTACTTAAAATAAAATACTGACAATCTTAGCTGCCCTTTATAACTAAGAACTGTTAAATGTGAAGAGATCTAAGAAGTAGGCCTAGTGCAGTATTTTCACACATTGTTGTGTGCTTAGTGTAAAAATTATTTCCTTCAACATAGGTAATATTGTTTATCTCATTACTGTGCACTGGTATTTAAGTTTAGGTTTTCAAATACAATAATATTCAAAGTTTTCTGGTTTCTTTTTTAAGAACAGTAACCTCCTACCTTTCACATTGCAAGAAAAGGTATTTTGTAGAGGATATTGCAAATTTCATGATGAAAGGAAAATGTATCTAGATGGAACTTAAACATTTTTATGTGCAACAACGCAAGAATGATTAATGTTCCAGAGGGTAAAATGTCAAAATTTTCATTAAATTACACACTTGAAAAACTTCACAAAGATGCTTAAATTGGCTATATAAGAAACATAATATTGCCCGCCAGGAATTATATGATAAATCTTGTAACAAAAGGAACAAAGACAATTAAATAAAACTCATTACTTGACTAGAATAAATAGTTTTTATTTGAGATATATTTTTGGAAGGTGTATACTGCCCATTACTGCCACTATTTTTTTTTTTTAATTTTCCTCAGTCTGTATTCGACAGCCAAGCGGGTAAAAGGTAGGATGGATCTCAAAGAGAAATAAAGGGTTAGGCAAAAGCGAGGGCTAACAAAGGATTGTACAATGTGACGGAAAGAAGTGGGTTTCTCCAACCATACAGAACAGTCTAGGTAAAGTTAAGGGAACGCACACCTGAACAGGCAGGTAAGAGTACGCAAACCTGAGCTGGCAGATGAGAGTACACATACCTGAGCTGGCAGGTGAGAGTACATATACCTAAGCTGCCAGGTAAGAGTACGCACACCTAAGATGGAAAGTAAGAGTACGCACACCTGAGCTGGCAGGTGAGAGTACACATACCTGAGCTGGCAGGTGAGAGTACACATAACTGAGCTGGCAGGTGAGAGTACACACACCTGAGCTGGCAGGTGAGAGTACACACACCTGAGCTGGCAGGTAAGAGTACACACACCTGAGCTGGAAGGTAATAGCACACAACTGAGCTGGCAGGTGAGAGTACACACAACTGAGCTGGCAGGTGAGAGTACACACCTGAGCTGGCAGGTAAGAGCACACACCTGAGCTGGTAGGTAAGAGTACACACAACTGAGCTGCCAGGTAAGAGCACACACCTGAGCTGGCAGGTAAGAGTACA
>PNEQ01003652.1:13838-46057 GCA_003012365.1 Medauroidea extradentata | reverse complement strand
TATATATATATATATATATATATATATATATATATATATATATATATATATATATATATATATATATATATATATATAAACATACACAAAGTGTCTGCTATTAGCGACAAAAGTCAAAAGTATAGTGTTTACGTATGCTATGGTTATTTCAGTGTATTGTCTACCGGTATTACACAGTAAGCATGAAATAAAGAAGTTCTTTAAGTTAAAAAGTTGTGGCCAAATCCCGACATCTGTTCAATTAATTGTGTTTTTGCTGTTCCACTGCGTGGCCACCTTGCCTGTAGAAACGGCTTAGCCAGAGCCGAGTGCATGTCCCCTGTGATTGGCCAATAATTCGAGAGGTGGGCGGAGTTTAGCTAAATGTGTAAATAGATGGCAGCACTGCTGCGGGCAATTCTCACAGTCATTCACAAAAAAACGTAACAATAATTGGGAAGAAAAATTTATTTTTAATGGATAAATTTATGTGTAATATTTTCCAGATTCCCGCAATCGGAACGCTTGATCGATCAACAGTCTGAACGAGCCAGCAGGTTTGCTTAAACACATTCAAACTATTTCAGTAGGTTAATTTTTTGGATGCATGCACCTTCATACAGTTGACTTCTAATAAAAATGTAATTTTACTGAGTGAATTTTACACAATAAAATGGATTCATAGCAGTTATCATTACTCGAATTTGAATTACACTGACATAAACTCAAACCTACCTCTAAAACGTTGCAGTGTGTGAGAGCACACCTTGCTGTCTTCACTCCTTTTAACTCAGTACCAGTGAAATCTTTGTTATTAACTAAGAATATCTTCAACTGTAATGCTGCATACAATGACAATAAGCAAAGTTTATGAGTTAGCATTTACGTAACCGGGTTCATTTTATTTGTTCAGTTTTATAAGTCAGTGTAAGATTACAAAAGCTACTACAATGACTGGCAGGTGGCAAACGAAATAAACTGTCCAATTTTGTCAAATGCATGTTAGCCAACACGAACATGAATTCAATGTTTACAGCGGCATTTGAAAATACTGTATGGCAATTTCAAAGCTCATTTAACTTGAAAATTAAAATACTCAAGGAATTATTACTTTGTGAGGTTGCATTTTGTGCAAGGATATTTTGGAAGAATCATGTAAATATGAAATATTTTTTGTAGATACGATCTCCATTGAAGTAAATAATATTTTGGAAAAGAACATTAAAAAAATATTCTCCCTCTACTGACAAGAAATATGACCCATGATTGCCATTTAACTATCACACTGATTTTATTAAGTCAACCTCAGGAACAAATGACACTTCATAAAATTGGGGCTCTACTGTACATAAAAAGGACATTACATATTTGGAAGTAAAAACAGTGGAAAAAGGTAATCTTTGAAAATGTTTTTGCTATCATTGTAAACAATCATTTTGCATTTCTGACAAACTTTTTTTGACACTAAAATTTTATACGGTTAATCCTGATGGAAAAATTACCATAGAAGATTATGTCACTCTGGCAAAATATTTATTCACAAATTCACAAAGACAACAAAAATAAATGATATACTGATTGCTCTTATTGATCATTCTATGCTGACTTTCAGAAACCTGTAGATATGAATACAGAATTTCACAACTAATTTATTGGCCACACAATTCCTTAACAAGGATTCTCGAGGGAAAAATGTCAGTTTAACACCTTTCCAATGGAAGCAAACAGGTAAGTGTTGAATGAGCAAAAGTTGGCATTAGTGCCCAAACACTTCTACATTCATACTGCACTCGAGTTATGGTTGTACATATTTTTAAAGAGGTAACATGTATTAAAAACTAGAGTGGCACAGGAGAGAACTTTGCCCAAACCAATTAATTACATAAGCCCATAAACTTTGAAGCTTCTATTTTTTTTTTTTACTTTTTTGGCAGTAACTTATTTCTATTGTGAATCTCCTGCCTGCAAGACTTTGCGTGGCCCTCATATGCTATTCCTTCCTCCAGGCTTTCCCTCCCCCTTTATCCACCTTTATTTTGCTTCCACCCCTCCCTCCTCTCACAGTCCTGCACATACTCCTGCGACCCGATTAAATATCACCACCTGTTATTTGCAAAGACGCAGCACAACGCAAGTGCAGAGCAAGTTAAATGGGTCTTCTGTTGCATGTACACTCAATTCCAATGCAGTGCAACCAGACACAACACGGGTGCAAATTTTACGTTGCACCCATAAAAAAGCAACATTTAGTCGGCTCTCCGGGCCAGCACAGGTTAGGTTCATATAGTGTCTAAGCCACTTCTTCAGGAATGAAGCATGTGAAATGTAGGCTCCTTTACTTACTACAGTTAGTGCCTCCACCCCAGAGGCAGGCTGGGGTGGTATGAGTTTCTGTTTTCCAAGTACTTTTCTTCCTTTTTAAAATTCCACTTAGCAGATCTGCAACCTAAAATTCAGTTATGCCTATCTTTTTGACTCCTTGTGTTTGCTGTATTGTTTATGGGCCATTAGCCTGAATTTTAGGCTCCTCACAGGAGTATGAGCCATTTTTAGTGATACCTTCGCATTTCTCAGTTTGTTTATAACTGTGAGTCATGACTTGCTTTTAATCTGGTATTTTGGGATGAGCCCCTATTGTTCCAGCACTCTGATACTACTTCTGACCTGATTACTTGTAAATGTCAAATGTTCTTGCATTGAATGGAAACCTTGAGGTTTAGTCTTCAAGACATACTTTTTATTGTGCCATAATGACTACTACATAGCACAGTCTTATCAATCTTGCTATAAATGAGAAATTCTGCTAACTTTACGTATGCAACTCAGTGAGTTTTCTATTTTTGATGATTAACGTGTCACTTGTACACCAATTCTATACAGTTGCAGTGTTAATTTTGTATATCCTGTATTTTCATTTACATGTAAAGGTTCAGAATTACATGTCAGTCAAAATTTCTCTAATTTAGGACTATATGAAGGTTGATTTTCCACCACTTTCAGCCTTACACTTTTTGATATATAGATAACTCATTTTTTTTCTTATTTTAAATATTTTGTAATTGGCACATAGAATTATTAAAACTTCAGACAAAGAAACTTACATGTACTGCCTCTTTTTGGTTAAAACAAAGGTTAAAGATCTCTTCACATTTTGTTTTCTACAAGGATTTATCTATATCTTTCACCCCTTCTCAACTAATAACTTTCACAAAAAAATATTAAGTAACTAATAGCAGTTTCCATTTTGTTAATTCTAATGGTTTTCTATTAAATTAAGTTTATGAATGTATAAAATACTAACAGTACAGTTGCAATTATAGACTTGAAGCACAATTAAACATGACTTTCATGAGGAATAATTAATAATGCATCATGTTTGTATTTAGACATTATGCCTTATTATAACACTACAAAAAAGACATGCCTAATAACTGTGCAACATCTATTCAAATGTGGAGTACTGTATCATAATTTGAGCAATCACCACTCAAAAGGATACATTTAGCTAAATTTGAAGCAAAATGAACACAAAAACTATGCTGCTACATATAAATATTGAAATCATGCACATAGCCACAAATGCCCTTCACATTTTACGCATGAGTAAAACATTATGAAGCATTTTATTGCCATTTTAGATCAAACATGCACCAACAACTATTTGTAAAGACATGCATAGCTTTAATTTACTCATGCTATGTTACTGAAGCACAAATATAAAATATAGCCAATGAGGCGAACAACTGGTGACCATAATTCAATACAGAAGTCAGAATTTTGCAACCATTTCCTTATACAGTTGATAATAAAGGGTACCACACACACAAAAATTTGTCTTATTTTTTCAAAGAATTTTTACAAGTGTGAAAGATTTGGGCTTGGAGGGGGAACACCCAAAGATGTTCATTAAGACGTGGCATCACTCACCAACGTGTATTATTTTATTTTATGCTATTTTGTTTAAAAAAATATATGGAAATTTGTGAATATAGTGGGAATTCTATTTACTATGCACTACAATAGTCATGACAATTGAACTGTTAACATATATTTATGCTATAATTAATCCAACAACTTACGACTACAAAAAAATTTTTTGGACTGAAAGTGACCTACTTACACGATAACAGTTCAATTTCCATGCTTGTATTGTATTAAGAGGTAAACACAATTTCTGCTAAAAGCAAAATTACAGTATAATACTGTAAATTTAATATTCTGAGTAAATTACAATAGTACAGTAATACCAAGTAACCCGCACCTGAGACTGTACCAATGATAGTATCCACATCCACAAGCACATTTCAATGGGCATAGCACATCAAGTAACAATGAAAATATTAATTAAAATCTGCACGTTTTTGAAAGTCAGTATAGAAAAAAAAAAGAGACAATCTTAGCTTAAGAGTTTTCACAATTTTTGTGAGCTAACATTACTTACTACAGACTACAGAGCGCATAATGCATTAACCTCCTTTACCCGAGTAAAATTTACAAAATTTTGAAGCCAGCTCAACAGAAAAGCAGTACTTATTTGTAGACATTTAGTGTTTCTTTAGCAGTTTTCATGAAAAAAAAAAAAAAATAGACTAGTGAAATTTTAACTCATCATTTAAGTACAATATGATGTTCTAAGACTAATAAGAAAAAGAAAGAGAGAAGCAGAACATACTACAGTACAAACATTTGAATGTTAGCATGTATTTCAAACATCCATATACTGTATTCAGGTTCTGTCTTTAACAAGAAAAAACTGCAAGGAAAAATTATGCTTTAAAACCACTGGAATTTCTATTAATTGAATGTAGCCTCCTGCTGACAAAACAACTACTTCAAAAGCACTAGGCATACTGGTAGCATTACTCTTTGAACTGTGAATTACATAACTGATCAAAAAAGTAAAGGACACGTTTCGATGTACTGTATGCTTCATTTACTTCCTGGTAATACAACATCTCCATAAATACTAAACAGTAATATTACTGGCAACATCATTAATTGAATAATCTAGTTGGCGTTACATGTTGAAATATGTCCTAACTTTTAATATAAATTATTGCAAAAGCGATTCCACAAGCAATAACGGTTGATTCAAGGACTAGTGCAATTGTACAAATTTCCTGCTTAATACAAAACCTAAATACAAAAAGTTACACTACACTTATTTTACATTCAATCCTTTCAATCCATTTTTCATCATGTCCCTCAAACTATGTGATTGACATCAGTCGGCAAATGTTTTAACAATAATTAAAACAAATGCATAGGTGGGTCAACAATTTTCAACATGCAGTAGTAGAACCTCACTGGTATATGTAAGGTGATAAGTGAAAAAAGTGAACATAATTTAAGTCATTTATGCCAAAACTGCAGGATACCAATTATGTTATCAGATTATATTTTTCCGTGATATTTTACATCAGTAATTTTCAATAAAACACTTGGAAGCTATTAAATACTGTAAATACATGTTATTCATCACACCGTCACGAATTACCTATTATTTCTCAAGAAATGGTTTAGTGACGGGAGCGGAGCAGGTGCCTACAGGAAGATTGGAAACTTGTATTTCAAGCTAGCCTATAATAAATGTGTGAAATATATATCACTGTAAGAATATACTCTGTCTGCTTTGCTCAATCCTAAATGTAACTGATGGATTAATGCACGCATCAATAACGTGATACAGTAGAGTTTCTTTTATCCGGACTCGCCGGGACTTAACCAAGTCCGGATAATGGAAAATTCCGGATATTAGATATGTCTATTAACACTAATGTAGAACCACATCAGAGAGCAAAAAAAAATTTTAATCACAAACAATTGGTAACTAAAATTAATCTTTAAATATACCGTATATACTCACGTATCCTAACATTTCTCTTACGATAGTTTGGATTCAAAACAAGGGGTGCTTTAGATATACGAGGAATTTTTTCCGAGTGAGATTATAACCTCCATAACTCAAAATTATATTACAGAATACTTAAAATGTCAACGTATCTGAACAAAACTAACAGTAATTTAAGGTAACACGAACACCTGCCTACGAAACGTAATATTACTTAGGCCTACTCCCTTCCAACCGCTAGAAGAAGCCATAATTACAACCACAAACTTCCACTTTGCACGAGAGGTTAATTTCTTTGTTTTGATTCTTCTTTGTTCATTATCGCTGATAACAAGAGTAAAATTATCGAAAATGGCAATGTTGATTGAAATGAATCTGTAGTCTTTGCGGTTTAAGATTGAAGTCATAATAAATCGCCGCGTTAATATGCAACGGGAAACGTAAACAATATCGTCGGCAACGCCATAGATGAATGCACAACATGGAGGCATGACACTCCGTTCAGACTTTCTTATTTGTGACTATGATCACTAGCGCGTCTAAGCCTGATCGGGACCACGGTCGTAGAAGTACAGGTCTGGACACTCGCCTATCTACCAATTATATGGAGTTGACCCCGTTATGACTGAAAGCGCCACTAGCAATGAAGTGTTGTTTTAACATTGCAATATAGCATCGTACTAGCAGTTCTCCTAGCGGCTACGACATGAGTTTGCTCCTTGTAGTCCCATTTACGCAATGTTAAAACAATCCCAGAGTGCCAGTGGCGCCAATCAGTCATAAAGGGGTCAATTTTCAACTCTAGTGTCCAGACCTGTTCCTCTATGGCCGTGATAGGGAACACTTCAATGCTGCTTTTACTCTAAAGCTTAGTACTACTTGTATGCAGTTTTCTATGATTCTTAGCTCCGTGTTTATGTTATTAGTTTTCACGGGAAAGCACTACATTAATAACAACGGGATTGTGCCAAATTTTTTAAAGAATGTGCGATGCGTAAGATATATAGAGAAATATTTTTAAAATGTCCGTTATTTAGAATATTCCGGTGTTTGGAAGTCCGGATAAACGATACTTTACCTGACCTGCAACAAATATGAAGTACAGATCATAATGCCTTTATACATTTTACTATAAAAAGAATTCCTTAAGATACCAAAAATTATTTTTAACTCAACAATATGCCTTAACTTGTTTGCATACACTGTCAGTTACAATGCAGTTCAATTATTTGCAGGAAAGAGGATAACAGTAATTGAAATCAATGTTCTATCAAACCAGTCATAACTCTGGCGCTTTGAAGTACAGTACATACAATGCAAACATGTGACACCAAAAACTATTTTACCCTTAGTTCTTAAAATGGTTGAAAATTGTGACTTCCATACTCAATTATATTTAGTGTTAGCACTCATTACACGGGAACTTATATTTTTTGCAGTTTTGACCTTCCAATTGTTTTAGTAACTAAAATAAAAATTCTTGTGGCAGTATCAATAGTAACCTATTTTTATTATAATTTTAACCAAATATTCTTGTGTGAAAATTGTATTGTCTACAAAAATTACACGGCATGCTGTGCAAATACATTATAAATGTACTACAATATATGCGCAACATGGGAAAAAAAAAAAGTGGAGACGTACATAGTTACTTCAATACTACTATGTGCATCTGTAACTACTGAAGTTTATGTATAACAAATTACTGTACACAGGTTGAAACAGCACAGATTCTATTAAATAGTACAAAACAACTAATGTATTTAAAGTATGCACATCTCAGTTAGTTGCTGTCTCAAAGGTAACTGGCACTATAGCAAAAATATTCAATTAAAATTACATTAATAAACACACAAAATCTCAAACTGTAGTGAGTATATTGACATACTTTTCACGCAAACAATGTGCATTACAAAACAATAACATTTTCTGACCTTATCATTATTAACTTTATAATTAACAATACAAAATTCCACCATGCAAACTATAAATAAAGCTACTGACTAGAACAAAATGAAATGCTCATGCTGAAAAAAAAAAAAAAACAGCATCAAAACAATCACCAATATACATAATACAAATCTATAGGCACCATGCACTGGTCTCAAAATCGTACTTGTGATGTCGCACAGTGCTCAACTTCTGCGAAAGCTGAATGATACTCGCCTAGTGACTAGCCATTCTGTAGACAAAATGTTTCACTCAACACACTGGTTCAAAAAAACTATCTGAATAAATTTAATAAAACTTTAATTACCGGTCCTATGCACCACAATGCCGTCTATGAACAGGTCACATTCCATCCAAGTGCACTAACTGAACTGGGAGGAGAAAACAACAACCTATGGTACAAGGAAACAAATTATAATACTCTTCAAAGAAATCAACATTTAGTTCAATAGTTTTAGGAAAATGGGATAAAATGGTGTTGATATCACGCCGTCATATAGTACATGGAAAAGATTTGCCCAAAATCATTTGCTGCCATACACCTACCTACTTATCTACAATCCATATTTAGAACTTCATACAAATTAATGAAAAGAAACGGAAATTTATCATGTTTTAAGGCTTAAAAATAAGTTGCATTAGCCAACTACAATATTTAAGCATACAAATTAATGAAAAGAAACAGAAATGTATCATGTTCTAAGACTTAAAAATAAGTTGCATTAGCCAACTACAACATTTAAAACACTGCCCAATGCTTACAAAAAAATGTAATTTTATTAATAGTGTGAAGCTACCAGCCTGCACTTGGGGTATTTTCAATAAGTCCGTTGTGTGATTCTAGGACTTTGCTTAGTCCCTGTTAATGTTTAATTTTGCATAAATGATGCTAGCCAGTGTTACTGACACTTCAGAACCAAGAGCTGGTCAGCCTAGCATCAGTTAGATATAGGGCAGTGATGATGCCTTTATTATTTTCAAAGGCCCCAGCGTGTTGCCCGGCCACCCTACTTTAGTCTATTGCCTGTAGATGATTAAACTACTAGTGTTTATACAATTGTAAGTTTGTTAAGTTTCAGGAGTATTTGTTTCAATAAGAATTTCATGTTTGTTGTTTTAAGCTTAATAAGTTTCTAAGAAAGTCATTTGGGTAATTAACTTAAATATTATAATTTTGCTGAACAGGATATCACCTATAAGACCCACTCTCTAAATGTAAAACCGCTATTGGGCCTGGCGAAACAGTACAGTAACAGAAAACCGCATCGGGATGCAATTGCTAGTGATTAGTCTTTTCATTGTAATATTTTGATGTCAAATAATGTGTTCTCAAGCTTTGAGTTAGAATTATTATGAGTTCTGTTTTCGGACAGCATGTGAATTTAAAATAAATATGTCTTGTGTGGACTTTTCTGAAACTGCATAAAAATTCAAGCAACTTTGGACTCTTAGAAATTTTACGAGAAATTAATCTTTTAAAATTTATGGTAGTTGGAAAGATCTTGGTGTTTATTTTAAAGATATGTAAACGGTTTCTGCCAGCCCAGCCATGGTGCCGCGGGCGCAACACCGATAGGGGTTCACAGAGGGTACTGCAAGGTGTACTGCCGGCAATGTCCGATGCCAAAACTTTATTTTATACATTTTTTTATTCTAATAATAATTATTCAGTAAAATAATGAAATACGTCATTGTGCTCAGCAGAATTTTGCCGATTTTTCAGTAATTTTAATTTGTTTATTTTGTATCCAGACCGGTTACTTGGTCTCACTGGAATGTTATAGAACATTTTACCGGAAGGTAAGAAGCCGCCATGGTATCTGGGGACGCCATTGCGGTTGCTGAAGCTGGTCACTTTGTTCTGGACTGTTGAGGGAGACAGACGTGTGTCGTGTTGCGCGAGTTTAGCACTTGGTAAGCCGAGGGGCACGAACGAAAGCCATGGAAGGCGGTAGAAAGACTTGCTAGTATTTCTCTCTATTAATTAATTTTCTTTCATTGATGTAAACTTATGGCGATACCGACTGCGTGGCTGGCCCACTATCGGTTATTGAGGTTATGTTTCAGTTCAGCACGTGCCAGTTTTCTTTGAGTTTGGCTTCATTTTGGTTCAGTTATTTTTCTGTTTCATTTTATGTTTATGTAAAAGAGTAAGTGTATGTACCGATGTAAGCGTGGTTGCGTGAGTTTTTGGGGAAAAAAAAAGTAATAAAAATTGGCTGTTGATTGAACCACGTGTTTGACTACCGTTCAGTATGCGTCCACCCTTTGATACCATGAACCCCTGAGATAAGAGTAGCTCACCGCTGAGAATGGAGCATTTGTGAGAACTGATCAGTTTACATTTTTTTAATATTGTAATAAAACACGTGGGCAGCAACAAGTAGGGAGCATCAGTGCCACCACATCTGTCACCACAACTTGTGGGGCCTAGTACCGAAGCGCATCGGTGCCATCACAATAGTAATAAAAAATGGATACTCTGTTACGATTTTCTCCTTTGCGTATATAAATAAGTTCAACCAACCAATAAGTATTTCCTTGTCTTCATAACGTATATACTACAGTAGTTCGCAGGCAACATTGCATAACTTCGGAAGGTACATTTCAGTACATAGTTTCTTTGGAAGATTACCGCAGTTTGATAATTCCGTGAAAAGGTTTCCCCGTTATTTTACTTTCACACTTTTCTTTTGGAATGCATTAAAAAATCACTAGTTCTGAATTTTTTTGTCACAAAATTCACTATGTGACTTCACTTGCGCATGTACTGGAACACATGCTTATGCTTGAGTAGATAAGAAAGGCATAGTTGAAGAATTCTAATTTTGCTACCAAAAATCTAGCTCACAAGAAATGGTTTTGTACACAACTTGTCTTAAAGAGTTTTACTAAATTGGCTCGACTTTATTTTCTGTAGCTTTCTGGAGCTTTAACATGTCTCTTTAGAGCATGAGACGTAGAAGGTATTTTAGAACCAGAAACCTCTATGATGTGGAAATGGACAATTGTAAAACTGAACGTAGCATTTTTATAACCCTCACTGTCAGTCATATGGTACAAATCGTACAAGAGAATTTTATTTCCATTGTGGTTAGGTTTGGCGACAGTGTCCAACTTCTCAAATAACAGGTGCATGTGCCCATATCTGGGAATCAAAAAATGCCACTATTTAGTTAAAGCACAGAACAGAAAGAAGAAAAAATAGAAAGCCCTTCTGCACAGAACAGAAAGAAGAGAAAATAGAAAGCCCTTCTCTGTCTCGTTGGCAGGATCACAATTCACCTCTTCTTTCAGCAATAAAAAGAAATATAAAAAAAAACCTACACGGTTGGTAGGCACAATTTACTCCGTTTTCACTTTCTTGGCAGACTGTGACTAACAGTTTACACAGTCTATTTTAATCTCACCATTAACACCATACTGTTGCCTGATTAGCTGACGTGCTACATTTGAAACAACAAACCATACACATCCATTGCCACAGCTAAAACTATTACAAATGTCCTTCCTGCAACTGACACAATAGAATTGGATGCTTTGGTTTGTTATTCAGTCAATTTAATATTGTACGCAAATGACAGTGTTTAAAAGAGACACTTGTAGAGATACTGGATTTTTGTTCACATGACCAGGATTATCAATCAAAAGTTGTGATAGCGTCTCAGAATCAAAAACCAAAATGGGAATAAAGGAGACTTTTTTTATATAATTGGCCGTAGTAGTAACTACGAAGTATGCTTAAATGAATAAGTGCAACTGTAAAAATTTTAATGTTTCAGGGGAACTCTGCGTGTAAGATGATATTGTGTGACTTTTATAACATATCACCCCCCCCCCCTCCTCTAAATAACTAGTGCACTTAGATGTGATATTCTGCTTATTACAGATAATACATATATAATTTTCATTTATATAAAAATAATCAATTATAAAAAAGTTTTTAACAAGCTGTACCTGCGCAATTTGTGTTTATGTATTTAATTTTTTTCCAACTCTACTACACCATGTGCATGAAATGTGAGCACTTTACTGGGCGCATCAAACCGTACAGGATTGATTATGAAATTTTTATGACATTTATTCAAACAGTGTTTTAGAAAAAGTGAGTTTAGCAAGAACCATCTGCTCTTTTCACTGCGGGTGCAGCGCTCTGTACCCACCGTCACGTACAAATTAGTTGCCAATGTTGCTGTTAGAGAAGCATGCATGGTGCCTATACAACACAACAAAAAATTACCAAAACTCCAACTTACTTTTAATTTTAATCAGAAAGACAAACAAGAAAAAATTAGTTTTCTGTCAAGTTGAAATCAAACTACAGTAACATATAAGTTAATCACAAATTTCATTTATACTTTTATATGTTTTCTTAATATTTTTAACATGTAACATCTTATTTTAAACTTTTTATGGTGAGATTTGTTTATAAACATAAATTCAGTATAACAGCAATCAAGTTATTTTTGTTAGAGCACTTGTTGAAGCTAACAGCCTACTGAAAATAAAACAATATTATGTATTGATAAAGGAAGTCACATTCAGAGCACTGAAGAAACTTGATACAAATTAAACAAGGAAAATATCCTATACTTATCTTATGAACGATAATCCTCTCAAATAATCTACTTCAAAAATAGGCGCCACCTTTTATCTTACTTGCACAATTCTTACAATTAAAAAGAGACAAACTAGAATGAAACAATCAAAAGCAAACCATGCAAAACACATGCGAAGTGAGTAGAATACTGAACTACAAAATATTTTTTGAAACGAAGGGACTATGAACTACAGTATAATTTAATGCAAAAACAACATAAACAACTTTCAAATAAATTTCGAATAGCTTTAAAAAAAAAAACTATGACATGCTGATACAAATTGCAATACACTCTTAAAATTCAAATAAGGACATGTTTACATAATTTACTAATTATGACAGTCTTTTTTTTGTTAACATTTTATTTAACCCCATAAAATTACACTCTGGATTTTTACAAAGAATATGATCTATTTGTGAGCACGCAGTAATAGTTAACCCTCTTCATACTGTAAATATCACCAATACAAAAACATGAAAAAACATGGTTAAATATTTTTAAAGAAAATTAATTTTATAATCACACAATTTTTCACAAACTGTGTGGGAGTTCACAGCCCAAAACAACTTTCAAACTACGAATATTAGAAGGTAATATTTTGCTACGTGCACGGCAGTGTACACCGTTGCATTGAAAATACGGAACTGCAATAACATTGCAGTTGGAAAATATTCACAAACCAATGTCATGTTCAAGAAAACTTTCAAGCTATTTATGACCAGACTCGTACTTGGAATACATATGGTTTCCTAGTGAAAAATAAAGTGTCTTTTAATCATTTTGGTTTTCTTACTTATATATGACATAGTCTATTTCACATACAACTGCACTTCAATCGGCCTATACGTAAATCATAAATCCTAAATAAAACAAAAAAGTAAAAAGAAAAAATTAGACCACAAAGTAAAAAAATTAATTATTACGACAGTTCAACTGACTAAAACGAGAGGATAAAACTATATATAAACCACACCACCGCATTGATATTTTTAGAAATAAATATAGTAATACAACTTGCATTATGTGGTCATTAAACAACTGTTACATTGTATAATAAAATGCATTTTTTTAATAACACAAAATTCTAATTCCAAATTAGATGCAACTTCACAATGAATCTGTAAGTCTAATTTAGTAAGTGCAATGAATTTTAGTCAATTCTGCAAAGTATGTATCCCTGAATTTACTCTAATGAATGTGATTTCATTACAGTTTTAAGGGCAATTTTAAATGAAAATTTATATTTTAAAAATTGTCTTAAAGCAACATACTTTATTCTACACCAATGATTTTAGCGTTCAGAATATTACACACTGCCGTCCACTACTTCGTAGGTGTATGCACGTTATAACATGAAATGCCAAGTTTTAAATTATATTTTGTTTTGTAACAGAATTCATAAACTGAAAAAACATTTCTAGAGAATTTGTTTCACAATGACCACTAACAACCCTACACTGTTGGTGCAATGAAATTCTACCAGACAGACTTTGTGCCAACTTATTTTAGAGAACATTAATCCTGCTGTTGCACAGGCAGTCAAATGAGATGTTATGGTTGTTTGTGTGTTTTTTAAAAATAAATTTGAGGTGGCTCCTTAGAGAGGTTGTGATATGTGTGAGAGACAAAACTGATGGTGTGCTAAAAGTGCAGCTCACCGATGTGTGTAATGCAGCATCACCTCTACATGCAAGCCACTCAACTGGCATGCAGTGCTTTGCTGTTACTTTTTCCTTATGGGACTTGTAAGATGTAACCACATAATTTTATTTGCGGTAAGTACATTAACCTCACAGTGACATTCCTTACTCGCATAATTTCTGCACCTTTGTTTTGAAATAAGAAAACATGCAAAATGGCAGCATATGTCTATTTGGTGATAGAAAAACAGCAGCAAGTGTACATGCAATTAATATTTTGTGAACGCAAACGTGATGTAAAAAATTGATGATGCACTCTCGAACCGTATCTTGGAACTGAACTTTGTAGCAACACAAGAGTATCGACCGTGCGCTCCGAGATATTACAGCCTACGCAGTAATCGAGAGTAGTAGTAAGTAGTTAGAGGACCTTACGATTGGTGCAACGTGATTATTTTCTTCAACCAATCATATTGTGATGTTGTCATGCCAACCTTTACTTCGGTAGTTTGTGCCAGTGCTACGTTTGTTGTTAAAAAATAAAGATTGTAATTGTTTGGCCATGCAAATATTATTTTTTTTTTTGTTGTTTATCATGAAGTCATATCCAAAAATGCAAATAATACAAGCAATGGTGGGTTTACTTGTCTCTGTAAGGCTGTGTACTTAACTGCTGTTTTTAACAGACTGTGTGTAATCGGTTTCACCTGTTGTGAGATTACCAGTTCTTTATAATCTTTTATTTATGACTCTTATAGCATCCATGAATAACATGTCTATGTGATAAATTCCTGTTGTAATCATAAATTAGTAGTTTGGTAAAGAACAGACGCAGATTTTTGTGGTTACATTTCCTCGTAGATGTATTATGTTTTTACGAAGTATTATGCTATTTTATCACTGAAATACGCAACAAATTCACTATTAAAGAGTAAAAATAATAATAATCATGACTGAAAATTTTTAAACACCTCATAATGACCACACCCCAATTTTGGGTACAAAAATTTGGTTAAATAAATACTGCTGTAATGTGAGTACATACAGTACTATTAGTGTGTGTTCGTTTCATAACTATACAATTGTGGCTCGTTAAGTAGTTTTATTTAAAAAAAGTAATTAAATAGGTAGTTGAAACTTGCTGTAACATAATCCAAGAGCATGCAGGAAGCCCCTTAATGGCATTGATGAATGGAAAACAGAAAAAGTGTTAAAACTACACATGGTGCTTTGAATAGTGGCCTATGTAGTTGAAGCTACATGCTCTGACCACAAATTTGGTAAACACATTCATTAGGTATTTGTGAGGATTTTAGAAGTTCATGCACTCTGTACGAACGTCTGGTAAAGAACACACATTTTTGTCCCATTATAATCAATATGGGAGAGAATGAAAATAGAAACTTTACTTAGTGACTTAAGCTAATTGCCGCTGTTAAGATACCATGCTCATTAAAAAATTTAGTTTCGAAGCCCTCCAACATAGCTAAAGTCAGCCTTTCAGACTGCCATACTTTAAAATGTACTGACCGGAAGCATATGAAACTCAGATTGAAACGTGCACTGAACTTTGAAACAGACTCCCCAGCAGTAAAATTGTATGGCCACTGCCTAAAGTCCCACAGTTAAAAAAAAAGATTGGCGGGAATCTTGCACGCTAGCTCAGCGCTTGGCACGTAGTGGTTACGTGGTATTTGATGTGCACTTCAAGGTCGCCCTTACAGTTCTGTCGCTGTCGAGCCTCTAACGTGCTAAAGTGCTGTGCCCTTAAGAGGGTGCTTGATGGAAAATTTTTATTGCTTTCAATTTTTTTTACAAGGTATGGTTTGTTTTGTAGATATACATTGTGACTATTTTTTACAGCAATGAAATTTTTTAGCTTTCCTAGTTTTTATATAATGGGCACGTCAAAGTCCACATTTTCACAAAACTGCTTTATGCTTTACAGGAAAACTAAAAACTTACCGGACTGAAAAAATTCAGACTGAATAACAAAATTGTATGCTCCAAGGGTCTCCAATACAAAAACAAAAAATAAAATATTTTTGAATTTTTAAAAAATTCTTGAATTTTTAATTTTAAATTTTAAAAGTTTTTTAAACATAAAATTTTTGAATTTTTTCGTTTTTGTAAACGAGACCTTGTAGCCTGCAATTTTGTTAATCAGTGTGAATTTTTTCAGATCGGTAAGTCACTTGGTTTTCCTGTAAAGCATAAAACAGTTTTATGAAAATTTAGACTGTTGACATGCCATTACTATATAAAAACAAGGAAAGCTAAAAAATTTTCATTGCAGTAAAAAAAAAGTCACAATGTACATACATCTAAAAACAAACTTTACCTAGTACAAGTACAAACATTTTTAAAACAATAAAGAATTTTCGTCCAGCGCCCAGTAAGAAAAAAATGTAGTATTTCCCTGATTTTTCAAATTCTTCCCAAATGAGTTTCTCCTAAATAAACAACATAACAGTAATCAGATATGTTGCCTTATTTAGGCTCATGAAAAACACACTACAATTGCATGTTCATATACAGACACTGCACCGATGGTACATCTTTACAGACAGGCATTATAACATTTCGTATTTACAAACATGTCTTCCTCAGGGAAAGCATACTTGTAGCGGTACAGTAAATAAACCTTCAGGAGATACACATTATTTAAACTATGCAATCAGCCAATACTTATCAAAGTAACCTTTACATTGGAAACACTTAGGTTAATAGCAAACCAAAACACCACAGACCTTAAAAATGATTCATCAAAACACTTAACAATTCACTAATACCTTACAGTGCATTAAATCAAGTGTTTAGTAGGTAGAATCACACATATTTTGTAAAATGATAACTATATAAAAAAATCATACGTCAGATTTCAATTACCAAACATGTTGAAAACTTAGCTAAGAGAAACAATTTAAAGATCTATAATTATTCGTGTGGGGTCACTAGGTCAAAGACACACGACATTACATGAAATATTTACGGTGTTTAAATTACTCAACATTTAAAGATGTAAGGGTGTATGCTTGGTGTGCCTTTTTTAATGAAGTGCAATTGAACACATTATAGAAATCTTCAAATTAACTACCATTCATTCAAAATGATAAGTCTATCTTTTCTGGCATTCGGTCTCGCAGAATGTTAGCCTGAAAGATGGTGATCACATTACACACAGGATTAATTATTTTAGGTAAAGTAATTCAAGCGCATAAAGCATCTCTTATTTGCAGGTGCTGCTCATCGTACATAAAAAAAAAGTTCTCCCTAAGCCCATTTTGCCGGGCGCCCCACCCAGCTAGTTTTCTCTGCCACCCGGCTAAGTATCAAACATACCCATCACCACCACCAAGCTTATTCCACGGTGCACCCAGTTGGTCTCGTGAACCATCCAGCTATACATTTTTGCTGGGGAGAACACTGGACGTTGAGATTTCCTGCAATTCTTTTCCTATTTTTCTACTAGGCTTCAGAAGCAAGAAAAAACACAAGTTTATGTGGTATGTGTAACTGTAAAGCCTAGTACACACAGTTATCGCCATGTTCGAGCAGACTTGCATTGTGTGTCTGACCGACTTGTATCAAGTAGCGTGCATGAAATGTCTTGCATTCATTCTAGCCAGAATTGATTTAGCGACAGTTTTAATTTTCATGCACCTACTTATGAAAGTCATATTGGTTTTAATTTTTCACAATTACATACGTTAATTTATACTGATATTGTTTAGTGGAGAGGAGAATATAAAAATACAAACTAAACCCTTGTATACTCGCAACATATTTATACATCTGTTTGTGTCCTGCAACTAATGTCTTATACCTTAAAATGACAAATTCCATATCTCTTTAATGATGGCAGTAAACCATTTGAAATAAAATATATTGATACACAACAAAAAAAGGACCCTCATATTTCAGAATTATTATTTTTTTCTTTTGGTATATAGAAGCAAAATTCAAGCAATCACGTTAAGTACAATACTAATATTACAGTATTTACCGTATTTCCACGATTGTAAGCCGCCCTTTTTTTACCAATTTTTAGACCTAAGAATTGGGGATGCGGCCTACAAGCGAAGATTGCTCATTTTGTGGTTAATAAATGAAGTAAATATGATGATAACCAATAAAAAGCATTAAAGTTACAAACGTATAGTGAGCAGTTGATTTGCTCTGCATAAATAGTACAAATAATACATTTCACGTATTTTTCGGCGCTACTAGAAGTCTGCCGCCATGTTAGACACAGAGAAATGTAAGCAAACACCATACCCAAAACAAAACAATATATGTGCGTAACTGTTTACACATTTGGATTGACGGTAAAAGCTGTTTGTCACCGATAAACATCTAACACAAGATCAGCGCGTGACCATGAAGCCTGTGAGCCGCTTGTGTCTGGTCTGGCTCACATCCTCAGCTGCTTGATAACGTGGCGTGGTTGGAGAGGGTGCGCGGCTTGCGGAGAGGAGCAGGTAGTGGCGAGCATAGACAAAGGGGGGTGGCGAGGCGAGACCGATCGATAAACGTACGGCTCAGTCAGCCACTAGACAGGACCTTTCCCGCCTCACAGCACCATGGGCGCGAGGGCACACACAAGCAACACAAAAGATTGTTTTACTGACGTCGGCGTTTGTGATTTATGCAGTAGTTCTGAAGGAAATGTTTTGACATGACTTATAAATTATAACTGAGAAAAAAATGTTTGTAAAAAAATATAAATTCCTTGGATGACTTGCCAAACTAGGAGGTGGGGCTTACAATCGGGGGCGGCTTGTAATCGTGGAAATACAGTAATATATGTGCATAACATAGCCAAATGTTACTACAGAAAGATTTATGTTGCAAAGTTTGCAGTGCATGTGATATGTCAAGCTAGTTTTACTAGACATATATTATACTACTGTAAAAAAAAAATGCTAAGAGGGAGAGGGAAACTGATTAGCATCTCACCAGAAATACAGCAAAATGGATACCACAGCCTTCTCTCAAGTCAAAACGATGTACTACTGTCAAAATGAACAGATTATCAACACTAGAGTTCAAGGAAGCAAGTATTTCCCTTAAAATGCAGATGACCAAACTCTTGGAGACAACACTGAAGCCGTTTTAATTACAGTAGAACCCCGATTTAACAAAATGCCATGGGACCAGAAAATGTTTACTCTAAAGATGTTTCATTAAATCCAACTTCACACCCCCCTTCCAAAAAAAAGTTTATTCCTCGGGTATGTTTCGTCGCCTCTGGCATGTTTCGTCAGAATTTAACGTAATTTTAAAAAAAGTATATTGACTCAAAACAATAACCAAACGCATTTATCGCAATCGGTAAGCCACAGCCGTAAAAAGAAAAAATCGGCGAAAAAACTTCCAGTGGAATGCTCTGCAAGCGTGCGCATGGTGAGTTAGGCCGTCACGAGAAGTGATGAAACACCGCCGAGCTGTCAATATTTCTGTCCCTCTCCGGCCCACTACACCAACAAAATTAAGGAAAATCCCATGAAAATAAGTAATTTTTTTTAAAAATAAAAACTGAATTAAAAGTTTGCGAGATAACGGTAAAATAATAATTAAATATGCACGGCAGCCATTGTAGCTTGTATGCAGCCGCGCTCATGAAACAAACTCGTGTTGGTCTACTTGGTAAAAATGCTTCGCACTCAAGCATTTTTTAGCATCGGAGAAACAAATTATTTATGTTTACGGTAATAAATTCGTTGTAAAAAGTCTGCATAAATAATATTACGTATTTTTTTATTAACTCAATTTTTTATCACGGGACGCGAGTGCAAATAATAACGGTGCACACCACTGCATTCTATCAGTAATAGAATTAATCAATAGAGCGCGCACACGGCACTGCAACGCATTCTAACTGAGACGCGAAGCACTATCTGTGAATTAGTTCTTGTGCTGTCCACTGCCGCACTGTGGAGACTGGATACCTAGACGCTCATTCACTCGCCAGCCGCCAAGATGAGGATCTAGGCGCGCGCTTGTTATGTAACACAACGTCGCTCACTCGGCCGTGCCCACGCGTACGTATCTCAAAATCACTCCCGCGGCCAAAGTTTTCAACGAATTTTAACGATTTTTTTTTTTTGTTTCTCGACGGATGGTTTAAGCTTTTATACGGAGAAATATACTGCGGTCGGTGCTAGTATTTTTAAAGGACTTAACTTACAATTAATATTCAATTTTATCAAAATTATTTAATTATTTAATACATTTTTTATTGTTATTTTTTTAAGGTTCCTTGAAATCCTTTAGTTAAATCGCTGTTTCCGTTATTCCCGAGTTCGTTAAATCGGGGTTCTACTGTAATACATACAAACGTCAAGGAACTACTATTTTCACAGTTTATTTAATGTTTGTAATACGCAGTTTGAATAAACAGGTGTCAGCAAATAAAAAAAAAAGAATCTCTAATTTTTTTTCCTGTTTGTCTTCAAAATACGGCACGTACACAAATTCTTCACATCACAATTACTTCTTTTTACCAACGTACTTACTTTCAATTGTTTCATGAATTTAAAAATATTATATTGAGCACTTAAATTTATGTATTAGTCTCACATATTATTTAAAGGGAAGCAAAGGATTACAAAGATGCAAGTTCACCATAACAAGGCTAAACAGTAATTAAATTTCAGTCAATACTGTAAAAACAGAGCATTATTTTCGCGTTAATATAATACTGTATTTCTGTTTCATTGGCAGTAAAAAGTCAATTAGTAGTGAAATAAATAATGTAATTTTTTTCTTCTTAGAGTGTGAAACTTGCTGCAAGCAAGTTTTAAAACTTGAGAAACTAGTTCTGAAGTACCTAATACAGTGTGTAGCATCCAAATGTTAGGTCAAGTGTCTTGGAAATAAGTTTTACATCAAACCAGGAATACAATATTAAAAAACCTGTCAGTTTGTAAGGTTTTTTTGAAGTCCACTTAATGATTTGCTTCACTTTAAACTAAATTAAAATTAATATGAAATAGGTGTATGGAGAACTGACATATACACAATATCTCATTCACCTTCCACAAAAGGCACCCGATCTTTCTGTTTCTGCTTAACGAAACTCACACAATGTTTCACTTCATCCAGAAACACTATTTCTTTGGTCCTCTAAACACTTTCCGTCAATTACCTATTTGAATTTTTGCATTGCACCAATCTAACTTTATATTTCTGAGAAGCTGATAATAGTATGGTATGAAGTAATTTGACTAAAAAATTTTGATGTTGGCACTGTAGTTGCACAATTTTTTCAGCAGTTTCCCCGTCACTTTTCAGCTGTATCGGTTTTACTAATTAAAATTAGTGTTGGGTCGATTCCTAAAATACACCGATTCCGATTCCAACATCGATTCTTAAAATTGGGATTTGATTCTTCGATTCCGAGTCCGATTCTAAGGCTTTCTTTTAAGTGTTTTTATCTCATTTTATTTTCTTATACACAAAACCTTCATAGTCAATTTGAAAGAAATGCAAATACATGAACTAGGTTACATACATAAAACACACATATAGGCGTATTTGTATGTTTAGAAAAACGAGTACTGTGCAGTTTGACTAAATTATATAACTTACTAGGCCTTGGAGGTTAGGTTGTTTTGTTTGGCAACCTAATTTTGTGCATACTATAATTGAATATGCACATTTGGTGGGAACACATTTCGTGATCAGCAGTATTTACCGGTACTTACGTAGTAAATATTGTGAATAAAAATTTACCGGTAAATAGGAACTTTTGGTTATTATAAAAACCGACCAATACAATAGTTTTCCAAATTCCGTTTCTCTTCAAGTTTTTGTTTTCGGCTTCTGCGAGTCGTACTTAAAAAAAAATCAATATTTTTCTGCTTTACCGACATACATTTAAAAACATTTGTGAATTAAAAAGTGATTTACAATTAACGACGGAACAATTTTATTACATATTGGCTACCGTTTATTAGCGTTGCAGTGTTTACAAACTTCATTAATATTTTGAGACGTCATAGATATGCTACGTTCACTTGGGAAAGTCCACGCACGAGACAAACACTAAAGATGGCGACTATGAAACTAGTAGCGCTATGATGTTCCATTTTCAATCCAGTGGAATATTTTGGTACTAACTATAATCCATTCTTGCGGCAACCATTGTGATCTAGTACTGTTGTACTTCGGGCTTGAACGTAGTTAACATCTCTGGTCCAGAAAAGTAAACAAAATGTTGCGATGCGACGATAATGCGATGATTTGTATGAAGTTTTTATTTTTGGGGATATAGGCGTTAGTGGCTGTCCAGCATGGTGTATAAGTATTTATTTTGATACTGAATGTAATGCAATGTAATTGTCTAAACAAATGTGACGACGATCATTGACGAACAAGTTTTCATTATATAGTTGACGTTTACCAATAGAATTAGAATTGCATTTTCGTGCGCTATATCGGCGACAATATCAGAAACCTCAAATAGTTGGCCTTTTGTACACAAAATCACTCTTGCCGATCAGTGATACATGTGAAACTAAAATATTTTCACAGGGACGTTTATTTTTAAGAATCGGTCATATAGATTCCAAAACCAGGGATTCGGTTCGATTTCGATTCCAGTGGAATTGATCGATTCTGGAATCGGAATCGACCCATCACTAATTAAAATGGAAAACAATGTGAATGTTACATGACACTAACAAACTATCTACATAAACAAAGCAGACTAAAAGAGTATGAAATAAAGTAGATGTAAGAAATCAGTTTAACTCCACGGTTTGCAGACTGCTAGTGCTGTTAATTAATTTTGCTCCAAGGTCAGCGATCTTGGAAATGATGACTCACTAGGCCAAGTAGTACATATCCTCCAACCTCCAGTTACATACATGTTTGTCCACAATTAAAATATGACTGCCATTTTTAATTTCTGCTAATATTGTAAAATCTATAACCTTATTTCAAAGTAAGTATGGTGCACCTTAGTTTATAAATTGCAGCAGATGAAGTATGTGGACACAATGCTTTGCCATAGAAACAAAATTGTAACATGACGTAATCCACATACTGTAAGGTGCAGTTATATGTGAAATTTTGACTATAGAAAAAAATACTTTGCGTTTTAAAAAGGGTCTAGGGAGGGTTGGTGATGAATATGGACGTGTATTTATAAAACACAAAATCAAAATGAGGAAAAAAAAAAACAAAAAAAAAAAAAACATACAAATCAATTTGTTAAAAGATAACATCTTACACTAAGTTTTTTTCCCCCTTCTTACAACTTAAACTCTGGCAGCAAGGTACAAAAAACCAGCCCATGCATTAACCCACATCACATACTGGTGTAGTATGTGCTACTCTGGAGGTGGAGGAGGTGGTGGATTGTTGGGAGGGGGACCCTGTGGTAAAGGAGGCTGCTGCGACTCTTGTGGGAGGGGAGGAAGCTGCTGAGTATCTTGTGGGAGGGGAGGAAGCTGCTGAGCATCTTGTGGGAGGGGTGGTGGCTGCTGATACATGTACTGCTGCTGGGTGTAGTAGCCATACACAGGATCTACCTGAGGGTGCCCGTACATATAGTGTTGGTTGGGCATCATGGTGGCAGGGTGAGGATAGCCCTGTTGGTAAAAAGGAGGGTAGCTATATGGGTGGGGTGGAACTTGGTAAACAGGGGGAGGAAAACGAGGAGGCCGGCCCCTGTCCGGCATACCCCTACCCCGGCCACGTACCTTATTCCCGGAGTACTGAGATGAACCTCTGCCCCGTGACGTCGGCACATGCTGAGTCTCCACACCGTTCTGCCTGCTGTGGCCGTGGCTGCTGCTCGTGCTGCGCTTTAAGTATTCACCACTCGACAGCCGAGCCACCTTGGAAGGAACTATGGAAGACTCGTCGCTTGGACTGCTACGTTCTCTCTTTCGCGATGACTCTGAGCTGCTGGTGATTCCAGTGATTTTGATTTTTAAACCACCTGCAGTAGACGTAGACTGAGACAAACTGGACGAAGTCTGGGGCAAATCTTTCAAACGTTCCTTCTGAATCTTAAGTTTTATTCCCGAAGAACCACTAGAACTTTGCTCCAAAGTCGGAGTCAAGTTGACAAGTTTGTCCTTTGGAATCGTTATCTTAATGGGTTCTGCTGCAGGCATCACATCAACTGACTTGTCTGTTTTACTTCTGTCTTTGTCTTTATGTTTGTGCTTATGCTTCCTATCTTTTTCATCTCTGTCCCTCGATTTATCCTTTTCTTTGTGTTTGTGCTTTTCCTTCTTTTTCTTTTTATCACTTCTGTGGTGATGATCTAACGATTTCTTCGACGGAGAAGCAGATCCACCTTGAGGAGCATTTAATGCAGACTCCTCCAATGGAAGAAGCGTAGGTAATGGTTCCGTTATTGTAGTGACATCAATGACACTTTCCATAGAGGCATTAAGATCGACAGACTGTTTGCTTGAAGCTTCCTGCAATTCCACATCCTCCGAAGATGGCGAAAAAGTCACAGGACCCGTCTCTCCAGGCTGACTTCCGTGTGTTTCTTCCTGGCTTGCAAAAGGACGTATCAAGTCGGGAGGTTTCAGTTCTTTCGCCACTGAAGTAGCCAAGGTAGTTTTAGAATTTGTACCATGCACTAATTCATCCTTTTTCCTATCTCTAATTGGCTGAATTATATCTGGCACTTTGCTTGGTAGCTTGATGCCCAATTTTGCCCCACTGATTATATTCTTATAACCTGCTATATCATCTAACTTCGTTACTACAGGAATAAGTTCAGGCTCACTACTTGAACTACTAGATCGATGCCTAGTTGTTCTAAGATTAGATGAAGGATTGTTTGCAGCATTAATTTTGCCTGGAGTTGTTGGTAGAGGTGGCGGAGGCGACCCAAATGGAGAAGTTAAACCTCCACCAGATGAAACTGATGGGAGATTAGGAGTTTCCAAAAGAGGTGGCCTCCGTGACGAGGATGGTGGTGTACGCTGTCTGGACTTGGAGGACCTTTGAGGGTATGGAGATTCACGGACGGAATGAGGTGGTTTATCTGGGGTCGCCAGTCCTTTGTGGCCAACAGGAGTCGATCTCAAGGTTTGTGTCTGAGGAATGACTGCCTGAGATGCAGCAGAGTCATTTTCTATTTTTACATGCTCATGTTTTGGTGTGATTGGCAATGGCTGCTCAGGTTTCTTTATCACGGGTTCGTCAGGAGCAGGTCCGTTGCGGATGGAACTAGAGTGATGGTGATGGGACTGAGATGAACCCGATGATCTGGCCGGAGGTACGGACATGGCAGGGGACTTTGACCTGTGAGTGGAAGATGAACTCTGGCCAAATTGTTGAGGTACAACAGGGGATCCTGATCTTGGCTTTTGCTTATTTATAGGCAAACTACTTGACACTGCACGAGGTTTAACGTCCACAATTTCTTCATCAGGTTCTCGTTTAACTGTTACGACATGGTGACTACTGTGCACATTTGTTGATAACCTCTTTGAGCTTTCATGTTTGTCTACAACACTACTTAATTCAGACTGTGACTTTCTGTCTGTCACACTGCTTAACTCCGGCTGAAACTTTCTATCCATCACACTGTTCAACTCAAGAGGTGGCTTCCTATCTACGTTACTAAGTTCACTTGGCGGTTTCCTACTCACATTAACTAAATCAAGTGGCGGCTTTCTGTCGACCATGCCACTCGCATCCAGAGCTGGTTTTCTGTCCATTGAGTTACTCAACTCTGGTGGAGGTTTCCTGTCAATAGAGTCAGAGTTCATTTGACTTGAAGAATGATACTGTTCACTTCTATGCCTAATGTGCTCTTGATGATGATTGTATGAACTACTGTGCACATTATCTTTGTACCTATTTTCCCCAACAACAGGGTTAACTCTACCATGCTCATTAGCAACTTTTCCGTGGTGCAACATATCACTACTCTGACCACTACCACGTTTGTCACTTGGCAATATGCCATGTTTCTCATCTCTAGCTTCGCCATCACTTGGCCACTCGTTTTTACATGCACTAGAACTACCTACACCAGGAACTAAATTTCCTAAGTAATTTTGCTGTGAGCCGGAGACTTCTAACATTGGATCGAAAGGTTCATGTTTCACTCGAGATGGGAACATCAAATCACGTGGAATGCTATCTCGCTTAGATGCTTCCCGGAGCTGGGCTTGCTCTCTACGGGCAGCATCCCGAGACATGCTGACAGCGCTGCCTGGAGGACGATGGTGTGATGCTGGCGCACCCACTTTAGGTGGTACAGCCTTGTGATGTAAGTTCTGCAGAGCCGCACCTCCGTGGTGTCCACCATCCCTGAAAAGCAAAATACAACAAAATCACATTAAAATGCAGCAATAAACATTCACCACGCAAATGAAGATTGCAACACAGAATTTATCAAATAACCTGGATTTTACATTGTCTTGAATTTTATTACCTATTTCAACACCAGGGTGGCTAGCAAAACCCGTAAAAAAAAAATTCCCTGACTTTTCCAGGTCAGCTGCTTTTCTTATTTCACTGTTCAACAAAATATCAATAAAATTAACCAGGATGTATAATCGCGACAAAAAATTTTTTTTGTGTAAAAATGAATTATTGTTACTCATCGTGTACTATTGATTTTAGACATGTAGTTTATTTATGAAAAATGTTTTTAGAGACGTTATAAGTAGTGCTATGAAAAAAACCTTTTTGTTATGTTAGGTAACAAATTTTTATGTAGGTCTACTTCTAACGTCTCTAAAACCCTTACGTAAAATTTTTTGTTAGGTTGCCTGATTTAGATTAGGGAACCTAACCTGACCTAATTTAATGTTTGTAACCTAATTTAACTTTAGCATAACCTAACCCTACTTAAACGACCTTAACCTAACAAAAAAAAAAGACTACTTATAAGTCTATAGAAACATTTTTCATAATATAATAAACTGTATGTCTAATATCAATAGTTTGGCCAGTACACGGTGAGTAGTGATACTTAATATTTACTTTTTTTTTGTGAAGCTGAACACTACTAATCAACATAACTTCCACTTGCAGAAATTCTATCATATATTCATTATTTACAAAGCAACAAAGTCCTAGGAATATTCAAATACAACAATTTTCACTTATGTCAGTTCACTTTCCACTTTTAAAATGCTGTTGTTGTGAAGTTATGGAGAGAAAATCTCTCGGTACCAGAATTAAAAGCATTTAATAAGTTGTCTAAAAACAGACATGCAATACCTGGTCACTACACCATCACTCTTTGAATCCCAAAAACATACTGTAATGTTCACCTGTTGTTATTTAGAAACTTTGTTCAATGATTTGTCTAAACAAACTACAACTTTCTTCGCTTCTAGCAATTAACTCATTTCATCCATGAAATAGGACACAAGACCAAATGTGATGTAAAATCCTATCATATCTCAATGTAACTGAAGTTTCTTTGCTGTGACACTAATCTGGAAACATTGTTGTTTCACATGGTACTGATCTTAAAAAAGCATCTAGGCCTACCTTCACAGTTTAAACTCCCAGCCTACTTAGGGTTTTCTACCTTAAATGTAGCTCATAATGGAACAACGGCCCATGTTGCTTACAGAAAAATTAACATTGCACGAATTGCACCTTGTACAGTTATCACCAGGATTTTCGCAATTCATTTAATTAGTAGTAGGATCGGCTAACCAATACGGTCTGTTTCTTCCTGTCATGACTGTTACCCTAAATTAATTATGTTGTGGAAATAACACTCATTGAACATCATGTCCAGATATTATTAATGCACTTAATCATTTTCACAACCACACACGAAACCACGTTATCCTGTAACTTTTTAACACACCTTTGTCACTGCACGAGCCAAAAAGTTCAGGCGTGTTCCTCTTATTACGTGGTACAGTAGGTAAAATACAATTTAAATGTAAATCCGCGGACTTCAGACAGACATGATCAGAAGATATTAATACTTGCACGAACCACAGAAAAAAAAATATTCGCGCCACGCCAAGTAAACAATCGACAACGATTAACGAACGTATCAGCATGCTGCATTGCAAGAACAAAAGCGAACTGAGAATCCTATGTTGCCAAGCCCACGCCTTCAATTTCTACTACGAACTCTTGGGGAAAAACACAACTGTTTAAAACCTACATTATTAACTAAAAATTCATTAAAATTTATAGCATTTTGCAAACAGTATGCAAGAAACACCACGAGAAAGTAATTTTTTACCACTGTGGAAATTTGAAAACATCACAACACATTGTCAGGGAAACAATTGGTCTGGCAACACTGGCGGGAACCACTGAAAATAATCTGGTACAAAATACCAAAAAAATCGTATTTGAGAAAATAACTGGTACCATGTGTCAAATCCATTGTTCCACACAGCTACAATATCGGTACGAAAAGATATTATGGAACTAGAAAATTGGTATATGTACCAAGAAAATGGTACGTTGTGTTCGCGGAAATGTTCGTTTACCGAATTATGAAATTCAAGGTTTTTTTAAAAAGAGAATTCACTTCTCAAGACATCTTAAATTCCCTGACTATTCCTGGTTTTCCCGGTCGCTCACCACCCTGTACACAAATGTTGACAATATACACAAATGTTGAAAACATACACAAATGTTAACAACATATTGCATTCCTGTCATTTGCACTGCAGTTAAAATTTGCATCACCTGACTTAAATCTTGTTTTTACATTAAATTAAAGACTTTTTTGCATCACAAATTCAGGGAACTATTAATGGTTTGCGCTAAAGGAGAACAGATTAAAAGGTAATGAAGTGGGATAAAGTTTCGTTGACGAAGTCATTATAAATGCCATGGTAACACATAAATTTACACAGACAGGAACCAGAAGGATAATAAGCAATGGCCTATGTTAAGGAACCATTACAGTATTCCACTGGAGTGATTTCAAGATACCATGAAAAACCAAAATCAGGATGGCTCGAGCCAGGGATCGAACCCTGGTCCTCCTGAATGTGAGTCCGTGTTACTATTGCGCCATCTCACTCCGTGAAGTTAAGAAGAGAAAACTGTAGACTGTACCTATATACCTGTGTACAAAAGCATTAAAAGCAATAAAGTAATAAAATCAGCTACCAACAAGTCGCGGCTCCAGCCCGGAAGCCAAGATAACCAGCCTAATTAAATCAGTGTTCGCAGTATAAGGCACAC
The DNA here is from genome assembly GCA_003012365.1 of Medauroidea extradentata. Lineage (NCBI taxonomy): Eukaryota > Metazoa > Arthropoda > Insecta > Phasmatodea > Phasmatidae > Medauroidea > Medauroidea extradentata. Next base: position 16,868 of record PNEQ01003652.1, on the reverse strand, counting down.
CTTTCCTCAACGTTGTTATAAAGTGTATAAAAAATACATGGTAAAAGAACAGTTTTTAAACAGTTCGAAATTTATAGCAGATTAACGAAAATTAATTTTTCAGTGGATTAACAAAAAAATGCATGCTGAAAAACAAAAGATGCTGTCTTAGATTTTAGCTGTAAGAAATATCACACACAAATCTCAAAAACGTATGTTTGTTGGAAACCAACAACCTAATTTATTTTAAAAACAACCTATTCAAATCGAAACAAATCTCCTCTCACTTTGAGAAAATTCAGTTACAAGGTGTCATATTATACAATATACAATGCACAGTCACAGGGTCTTGTTATTTACGTCCTCAATGCTGCCAACCTATAAGTAAACAGACAAGAAAAATTAGAATACGGTATTGAATGTTGTCTTCTCTGTCGCCAACCTACAAATGCACTAAAATACATAAGAAGAATAGAAAATTATTGCAGAAGAAAGAATACTATTGATTGTAGTGACTGACTATCTGCCAAAGTTTTGTGCCCAAAAAAACTTGCATTCCTTATTACCTTCAGTTCCAACACTTTCAAAATTGACAAACTATTACACACACGAATATATAAGGAGTAGAACAAACAATTACCCAGCAAGATGACCTTATAGGTACAAATAATATTACTAAACATAGGTGAATGAGCAATGAAATCACACTCACCAACAATCTGGTTAACGTTCGTAAATTCAGTCTTTGAAATACAATTTAATACACAACTTCGTCACAGGTTCGATCTTGTTAGCAAACACATCCTACACTATTCTTTTGTTACCTAATTAAATACTTACAATTAACCCTTACTTACAGTACAGACACAGGAATTAATCACAAAAATTCGGCCCAACTTTAAAGACTTAATCTTACTCATAAACTTTGAATAGGCAAAACTTTTAACAGAGTTACATTAAAACTGCAGAAATCTGTTCATGCAATTCTTGACCCACTCACACATTAAACAGTGTCACCTGGCTAGCCCCATTTAACTCATTGCACACTTGACAATATCTTGCCCTGTCTCGGTTTATTTGATTCACCAATAATCTCCTAATGATAAATTTCCTTCCTTACTTCTCTGAAGACGATCTCTGTGTTAAGTCTCGAAGGCTGATAAACTACATACCTTATGACGATCTCCGCTGCAACTTACCAACTCGTGGACTAAAGTCCACAACGAGAAAACTCTAGTTCAGAGACGTCACCCCTACGTTTTCAGCACTACTACCAGAAGGTGCACAGCAACCTTATGAACAGGTCACAGAATAACTGGCCCCATCCAAAAAACAGACCTATTCTGAAACCTGGCGACTTCAAACTTGTGTTGCTTCCCTCTTTTACAGATGTGCACTCACTGATAAAGCGCCATCACATTTCCGACAATTTGTCCAGGCATTACTTTAAACACCTTCCAAGTCAAAAGACTTCCTAGTACCCGTCACCTCACAAGACTAGAGGCCCGGCCTGATTTTCCAAATCACAGACACTAGAGGCCCGACCCGCTACTCCAAACCACAGACACCAAGTGCCATTTCATTATTGACCCTTCTACCTCACCAGCCGTTACGTTTACCTAGCTTCACACAACCCCTTTCCCCGCACCAGACAGATGTCACCCAAAGGCAGACAGAGATATCCAGCGGCTGCTTGGACAATCAGTCTTTCATTGTAACGGATAAACGCCGAGCCTGGAACCAAGGAGAGAGGTAAGTACTTAACCCAAGCAAATCACGCACTACAGGAGAGGAAATACTCCGGGCCCTAATTTGGGGAAGAAATTAAGAAGATAAATCCAAAACCCAGAAATCAGCACCTGAATATTGAAACACCCCCCCCCCCATCCCATACGAAAACAAAGGAAAAAACCCAATACAGAGCGCCAGCTGACACAAAGCATTGAAAAAACAATATGCCGACAATCTTTGAGTTGATGTTCAGGGATAGATAAAAAAATTGTGATCAAGTAATAGCATGTTCAAATAGGAATATTATGGGATGTAAATGAAGGCTAATACAGAAAAATGCACATTACAGGTACAAATATTTTAGAACCTACTGTATATGTAATTACTTTTTGAGACAAAATATTACATCTATGTTCTGTATATTTTTACTGTAGCAGATGAGTGTTACTGTTTTTGTCTTCTGCCATACTTTCCCTTCATTTATATAATTTTTCATTCACCCCTAACAAAGTGTAAAATAAGGGTTCTAAATAAAAAAAATTTACACAACTAAATGCACTGTTTATCAACTGCTAGCATAGTTGCCTCTAAAACACACATATTACATAAATTTTCCTTGTGAATTACATGCAAAGGTAAAAAAAATACAATTGACGATATAAGGGATAGAAAAAAGATTTACAGATACGTACATTTTTTACAACTGACAAGAGACAGATACCAACTCATAAACCATAATTACTGGAAACCAATAAAAACAAACCACTCCCCCACATTAGTAGTACTAATCACTTAAATTACTGTTGTCTGAAAATAAAAAGCCTGGACCTCTATTTGGATGAATACAGTAACACATTTCATCTTTGTACGAGTGTCAGCGAACAGACGTTGGAACTGGAATTCACAAACTTAAAACAAAATTGAAACGCACCATGAGATGGCTGTAAGTGTATTATATTCCTCGTAACCTAGCCAGTTTCAAGCTACGGGTCATTACTACTACAAAATAATAGTAAAACCCCCATTTACAAACTGATTTAATGAAACTTAGTTTTAGCAAGAAGATTTTCAGGAACCATGACATTTCGTTAAATAAGTGTTCTACTGTATTTACATTTCAATAATATTTTACCAGAGTAGAAATTATAATGTGGATGCTTAGTTCTGAAAATATTCCACAGACTGCATGGTTACATAAATTATTATGTCATCGTAAATTTCCACCCAAACAGGAACTTGGGCACTAAAAGTACACTGTACCACAAAAAAAAAAAAAAAAAAAAAAAAAAAAAAAAAAAAAAAAAAAAAAAAAAAAAAAAA
>PNEQ01003651.1:5332-28529 GCA_003012365.1 Medauroidea extradentata | reverse complement strand
CCGCTTAGTCGTCATAGCACACAAATTGTACACAGGCAACACGGAACTAACAACCACTTTATCTGAACTTGTGTAAACAACTGAAGCCTAGACGAGCGTCATGGTTGCGGGAGGGGGTGAAAAGGGGTACAGTGAGCTATATTTAGACTGGAAAACAACTGAAAAGAGGGGAAGGGAAGTGCACACATCTCCCCTCTCTTCTAGCCATAGCCAAGCGCGCTCGCGCCCTCAGCGATTAATCCCTTCACAGTGCAGTAATTCTTTTATTATTTTTGTGGATTATGATTTCGGATAACCCGAGTTTCGGTTAACCCGAGTTCTGTTAATCGGGGTTTTACTGTATTTGTATTTGTACAAGCAGAGGTGTTTAACTGGTTTGGTGAACAACAGCATGTCCTAATTTACATTTGCAGACGGCTGTGATGCACACGGTGTTCTGGAGCTAACGAAATACAGCACTAGCAGTGAGCATTTACCATGAACGCTATTCTAACATACGTGTACTAAATCATACGACCATCTATGCTTCACCACTGAATGCACGACACTGGAAGTTTGATTCCAATTTCCAGAACAATCGGAACTTCATGTTTCAAGGTACGTGTCTTGGAGCATGTGGCCTAGCAACCATTAACAAACACTCTCGTAACAGCACACAACATGCATGTGGGAAGTGTTACAAGAACAGCTGTTACACTTTACCATCATCAAACAGTGCAAATGTTGGGGACTTCCTGCAAGTTCCATTTGCAGCTACAGTATTTCTTGCACAATGCACCAACTTAAAGGAACACTCGCTTTAGTGAAACAGTGTTTTTGTACAACGAGGCAATATATTTCACAGAAGAAACAGCAACGTGCGGAGTGAGGACAATCAACAGTCAACTCACACCACAGCTCACCAACAGCTGTTTCAAATATTGTCCACAGCAGTACTATCTCCTTATGTGCATTCAGAGAGCATCTATGCAACACTACTCATGGACGATGTGCGGGGTGTAGTGGTCTGGTAGCTTGACGACGTTGTTTGCGAGACCAAATACTCTGCGCATGCCTATTGAGCTAATGATCAGTACCTGTAGAGTGAATTAAAGAAGTCTCAAATTTTAGGGAACTGGTAAACTTAATACACTCGTTACATTTTGCCCATCCAGGAAATGGGATCCATTGCCTAATTTTATACAATATGCTCTGTAGTTTAAATATTGTTCTGAAAATGAAATTAATTTTAATGCACTTTTTCACACATTTGGATAAAACTTAAACAGCAAGTACGTACATCGAATTCAAATACCTAGTGATAAAGCCAGAGTTAATAATTTGGGATGGCAAAACCCTTTCAAGAGGGTGCACTTAGTGCGAAGGCACTGTAAGACCCCCGTCGCCTCTGTGATATGTTAACAGTGTAGTAATTTATTGAAAAATAGCTAAAGATGTTTACTTCAATGACATTTATACATACACATATATACCCTGGATTTACTTCTGTGGGGCAACATTAAAAGCCAAGTCATACGATCCCAGTTAAAACCACCATGGTCTTACAGAGCAACCTGTAACGTCTTGCTTGCTAATGGCTGTGTAACATATCAACATTTTCTAACTGGTGCTGTAATGCCTGCTTTGACGTTGGAGGGCTGAACTTCAAACATCTGTTGTGAAGCTAAGCAATGACCTATTCTCAACCCACGTGTGTGCAGAGGTACCTGCTACCTACACTATCTGTACCTCCACTTGAAAGCAATTGTTCATCCTTTCTGCCACTAGCATAAGAAAATATGATATAATGTTAAAAAAAAGTACAGGTGCCCTAAACATATCCAAGTTATTTGCTATGAAGTTTTTAAACAAACATGGTACTTTTGATAAAAAATAATTGGTTGTAAATGGGCGAAGACCCGTCAGTTGGAAAATATTGTTCGTTTTCAACAAGTCCACTGCTTCTCAGCATCTTGATGTAAGATTTAAAATATAATTGTTGGCCTTCAGGGCACTCTCTACCTTAGAGCCACAATGGGAACCAGTACAGGGTTTTACATATTAAAATACTTTTGATGTGGCTCAGTACGTGTTGAAGCTACATATACACCACTGCTGACTTTTTTATTCATCTCGTTCCAGTGCACATTGCTAATGGCTTTTTTAGGCAGTTCTCTTAATACCCAGATTATCGTGAGAAAAAAAAAAGCATTTTTACCCATTGAACACAATCTGAAAATGGCTATTTGCCATTTTCTTCTGCAATTTTATTAATTTAGCAATCTTTTCTATTTCTCAACGCAGACAATGGTTTTTGTTTAGAAGCAATATCACAAAATGCAACTGAGCCCCACTGAATCTAATTTAACAAGTAAAACTCAATCCTTGCTAATGCCAGAGCTCGGAGATAGGCAGCAAGCACCCTTCAGTGCTCAATATTAACTTATAAGAAGCCATGTAGAAGAGATGGCGTAACCTTTGTGTAACATGTGAAAGAATCAATTTTACTATTGGCATGAATTATTTTCTACATGTAGACTGTATAAGCATGATAAGAGTGCTGGGAACGGAGTCAATCAGTGCCCAGGAGAGATTGTAAAAAGTAGAGGCCTTCAAGTCAAGGATTTCTAACTTGAGTGGAGTTCGAGCAGATTTAGGGTAAAATATTTGTGTTTCAGTAGAGTCAAAATCACATAGTGAAACAATTTTTTCAGGATACCAAAATAACACAACATTTTGCACAATAAATCATGCACGTAAGGTTTAACAATCATGGAAATCTGCAATTATAAGGTTTATTATGAGCGAGTACAACACATGAGAGAGACAATCTACGTATACTAATACTTTATCGTACATTTTGCGAAAGACAGTTCATTACAATTTCTGCAGTAAGTTGTGTCATAAAAATTAAATGTTCTAAAAAAGTCTCTTAATGAAGAAACACTATCTGCTTCAAGTGTTCTAAGGATATGCTCTCCCTGCTGTTTCCGATAGTTTCCAGCTGACAAAAATAGCCTTTAAACAGCTACTAGGGTTACAGGAATGCCTAGATAGCATCTTGCAAGTTAATGAAGGAAATTGGACCTCTCTTTATTGCTAGTATGTCACCTCTGACACACACTTTCTTTCCTTGATATCACCGGTTCAGCCCAATAAGTTTACAGCTGATGTTGAAATCTGAACGAGATCCTGCAGAGAGGAGCAGTATCAGAAATATATGTGTCTATACAAATTATTATACACTGATCATTAACCAAAAAATTAATACAATTATTCTAGTAACAAACTATGCATTAACTATTGGATGAGCGAAAATGGCTAATTTCCCATGAAATGAAAGTGAAGGAAAATGTATATTTCGCAAAAGTAAAACAAAATTCTTATAATAAAAAAAAAAAAATACGTTTTCTTTCCCCCCTTCCCCTCCAAACAAAGTAACACAATAACATAAGGTACTTATACTGAATGTGCATCTCACTCTTGGATTCACATATTCAAATTTAGCAAATGGTAATCGCTGAAAGTTTCACTATAAGTTCTTTAACACCAAATTCAATGTTAATACGAAAAATCTTAAAACAAATAAATATCAAACTACAGTTTGAGTAGGCCTCGCTCCCTGCACTTAACCAACCGCATGTCCATTTCTGCCCCTATTTTCACAACAATTCTTTCAACAACACGTAAATAAAATTTAAAGGAAATGTTTTCTAGTAAATATGTTTACGTGACTTGTGCCTATATGAAATTACAAAAATTCGTTAAGTTTTTTTTCTGAATCAATTAAAATGAAACAAACTTCGATAAACTATTGAATTTTTGTTTAACTTGAAATATTTTGCTTATCAACAAATTTCAACAACTGAAATTCTTACCCAAATTTAAATGACATAGGTAAAATTTTAATTTCAGCTATGTTGCTGCAAATACTTGCACAACTGTTCACTAACAGGACATACTGTACTTTTAATTGTACGTTGATAAAAATGATGTAACTGGTATATTTATACACAATTGCGATAATAAATTAGAGATAGGTAGAGTCCGATTATATTTTTATTCTGATCCCGATATAAATTCTTTGATCGATTCTCTCTTCTTTTTATAAAGTAATGCTCACATAACTCTAAAAAGAAACTTGCACATTAGGTATATAGACAGTTTTCTTTTGTTCTTTTACAGTGTGTGAAGCGCAACATACAGAAATAGGAAAAATCTTCTTGCGTGAAAAACAAAAAGGAGATGAAAAAAGTGTGCATGTAACACACCACAAAGAGTCTAAGAAATGAAAAGACTATACACCTCACTTCCTGTAGGGTCCGCAGTGGCCGAATGGTCAGACCATTCGCCTCCCACCAAAGTAATATGGGTTCGATTCCCGATGGTGTCGGTCCCCATATTTTCGCATGTGGGAATCATGCCAGACTATGCCGTTGGTCAGCAGTTTTTCTCGGGGATCACCTTTTTTCCCCGTCCTTTCATTCTGATGCTACTCCACACTCATATCATGGCATCCCTCACCAGCGCTAAAGAAATCTATGTTAAGCATCGAACAAAATTTCTCAATCACTCATTCCGTGCATGGATGTAAACAGATCCTGCTCAATGAGGGGAGGTAGGATGGTAATTGTAGCTGACCATTCTTCTTAAGTGCGCGGTCTACCACAATTTTCATCATTTTTAAATTTTTTATTTGTACCAGATATTTTTTTTTCTTATTTTAGACACAAAATGTGACTAAATTTGGCTCTTATGAAATTTTTGTTATCTCTCATAGTTTTCACGTAATGGCTTGTTAAAGTCATATTTTGCATGTTTCCGTTTTAACGACTACACTAAAACCAACTGATATACCAAACTCAAAAAATCACAATGGATAAATACATTGCAGGCTACAATGGCATGCTCTTAAAAATAAAGAAACAAATTATTTGTACTTTTAATAAAAATTACTGAATTTTTAAAATTTTTATTTTTAGTTTCAGAATTTTTTAAAAAATACAAATAATTTTTATTCTTTATTTTTATGAGCATGACATTGTAGCCTGCAATGTCTTTATCCACTGTGATTTTTTTGAGTTTGGTATATCAGTTGGTTTTAGTGTAGTCCTTAAAACAGAAACATGCGAAATATGATTTTAACAAGCCATTGCGCGAAAAAAAAATTTCATAAGAGCCAAATTTAGTCAGATTTTATGTCTAAAATAAGAAAAAAAGTACCTGGTGCAAATCAAAAATAAAAAAAAATGTGATAAAAATTGCGGTAGACCACGCCCTAAGTTCCTTGTCAGGGTGTCATATCTGTAGAACAGATAGACAGATTCCATACAAAGAAGTGTTTGAGAAACTTCTTCTTTTAGCTGCCAAACTCTCTCCCCCTTCACCTCTCCCCACCCACAACACCCTAAAACATACTCTCAAATGCACACAGAGAGCCATTGCCAGCTTTCAGAAAAAAAAAGTGAGTGGCATGCACTGGGCAAGTAAAAAAAAATAACACAGTGAAAGAATCATCATGCGCTTAAAAAAAAAAAAACATACAATAATGCACTGTATTACTGCTCAGACCACTGTCATATTTGCATTAAATGATACTGTCACAAAATTATGGCATGATGACTACCGATTCTATTTTACTTCCAGAAAAGAATAGATTTTGATCTAGATATTAAAAATCGTTGATTCTTAAGAATCGAAGAATTACTATAATAAACATACCTGGTGCTGGTGCATGTGTGTCTGTGAGCCTGTTGAATGCTATGCTGCCAACAGACTACTGTCACTAGTTGATTGTGTGTCACAATATTAGGTTGGCCATTCTGTTTATATTTAGCAAAAATATCACGATGGCAGCACATTTATTTCTTCACAGAAATATGAAATAAATACAGATATAATAAACCTATTTATAGTTAACTGAGAAGTGTTTACCTAAATTAACACAATAGTACACAAATAAAATCTATGAAACATAACAAAACAAAAAAATTATTATGGTAATGCAGTGTGCTGTAATAATTTACCAAGCAATATAGAAATATTCTATAAGCATGCACTGCATTGGAATGAACTATAAACATAATTTCTGAGTCATGGTACGAATATGTTTGCGGTTGCACTATGTTTTGCCGAGCTAAGTCGGCTTCATCTGAAGAGAAGTTGAGGCACAAAGTTATGGCGACAGTGGAAGCATCGTTGGTGTCCCTAGTTGTCAGGAAGTGAACTAGGGCATGGCGGGAAGATTCAGTTGGAGAAGAGAGCTGACGAGATAGTCTTCTGCTCTGGCGGCGACCGCACCTAGGGACTCTGGATTCAAGTCTGGGTGCGACCTCTGGCTAGAGAACTAGCTCCAACGGCATCACGAGCGGTGAGTTCTAGTTGGTTTAGGGAAGGAGAGCGATCCTTTACCTATCTCCATTCTCGCCTTACTCTAACCCTTCCACTCGCCTCTATTTATGTATTGCTGTTATTCCTTGTTCTCTATTCTAATAAACTCTTGTTATCTTTCATCTCTGGCTTATTAATCTTCCCCTTCCCTGGCTAAACTTTGTAACATTGGTGTTTGAGGGTGTGCTGGTGTACTTGGATTATCTGATATTGAGACCTGGTGGTTGTCTGGACTTCGTTATGTATTGATGAGCTAGCTCCCAACACCTGACTCATAGCTTCCAACCTCAAGGATTCAGAAATAGTACAATTTTTAAAATTAGTAAAATTGTGTGTAAAAAAGTTGCAGCATTTCACATGATGTGTATGTATAAATGTCATTGAAGTAAACATCTTTAGCTATTTTTCAATAAATTACTACACTGTTAACATATCACAGTGTTGCACGCAAAATAAATTTAGACTGTGCTGAATAATTAATCACATATCATAAAATTAGCTGAAAATTTTTTACATATATTCAAGTGTTGTGTTCATGGCTAATATTACAAATGTAGATAGCCTTGCTGCAATTCGCTCGTGAGGGAGCTTCTAATATCCTTCAGGAATGTATGTGTAAGTTGGGTAGCATGAGAAGTTTTCCCTGAAGGGGCGAAGAGATTGTATGTGTCCTGAGGGGAGTGGTTTCCTGCTGAGGATGCACGATACAATCTTGGAGCGCAAAATTCTCACTTTAACTTCAGGGGGTTTAGGTGTAAACCACTCACCTAGAATAGTTCCAGCAGAAGGTGGCGCTTCCGCTCTGAGAGGGGCTTAGACTCCTGGGCTGCCTCCCTCTTTAATTGCTGGACTCTGGGGTGCGGTGCAAGCGCACGTTTTTCAGGTGTCTTAATTGGACTGATCAGCGAGCGACTCATACGCTGTGTCTCCCGAAGGATGCAGCTGAAATTATTCTGTTGCTGCGGAGGTTTATTTTCCGTGTTCTTATATTGTCTGCAAAGTTGGGCGAGAGTAAAAGTTTTACTGGATGCTGGTTGAGGTGGCGGAATAATTCTGACAGATATGGAGTTAGTACTAACTGTGGCCGCTCATCGGCGTTCAGCAGCTGCTCTGGCTTTACGTCCTTCAATGTATGCTTTTCCTCCTGTGAGACGTCTAACACCAGGATATAGTTTTCAGACATGAGTCACTTTACACACAAATAATGAAACAAATAAGTTAATTTAAATGGCGTTATTATTTCGCAAAATCACAAGTTCACTATACACTGAATTTACAGTTACTGTACAATACTGTTATACACTGGTTCGTACAATCACTACACTGACCTCGTGGTTTTTAATATGGAGCCTCGGAAATTATCACAGATACATCCACTTCCGGTGGAAACGAGTGACGTGCCACGTGGCATCAAACTCTCGCGATAGGGCGCGTTCCTTATACCGTTTGCGCGGCTAGGAATGGGTGTCTCCTCGAGCAACTTATTGGGTAATGGAATAGGGGGAACAGGCTTCGGCTTCCTTACCAGGCAGCAACCCACTATAAGGAGAGGTGGTTGGGGTTTCGGCTTCCTTACTAGGCAGCAACCCGCTATGAGGGAGAGGTGGTCGGTTACGTTTTCTCGGGGAGGAGACCCAAGTCCTAGACTGACTGATTTGCTAGGCAAACGCCTGCCTTATATACCCTGGAGGGTGGCTGAAAGTACTGTTAGTGGGTGGTGAAGATGGCCGCCGCTGGAGAGGAGGTTGTCTGCTGGCCAGCAGGCGCGCCACTCCAACACCCACAATTTCCCACTACTGTGCCAAAAATTACGTTTACAAATAATTATTATACATATTTACTCTTTTCAAAGTCTATGAATCGCCACCTGGTTGTTAGGTTAGCATCCATTTGTTTGTTTACATTTGTTAATGGCAGGCGTGAATATATACATACAAAATGGTAAATATAAGCATATCTAAACCTTTAGTTTTACGTTTTACGGCAACATGGCTCACAATACTGGATTTAATCGACCCCTTGGGCAAAAACAAGGTAGGCCTAACTCTTAAGTATTTACAAGATGCAGGGCCAAGCGTAAAATATATACTAGCACCTTTAATGGGTGCGTCAGCCTCCCCACTATAAAGAAAACCAACTTAACAGGGAAATTACTGAACGTATTTTACTGTAGGCCTATTCTGTTGTACCAACATAAATACTGCTCATAATTTTTCTATGAACGAAGCTAGTTGCTAGTTTTGGTTTCTGCAAGTTTATAAACACAAACCAATTTTAATACACCAATAAATAGGCCCCTACTTTATGATTTCTGGTAACACAGTTTTTTAATTCTCTTGCACAATTCCATAAATGAACAAACATTTCTTACAGATTGCAAACTAGCCAATTTAATCACACTTTGCACATTTAACCCCCATTCTACCGACACTGCAAATACTGTGGAATTGAGAAATAAATTGTACATCATTGAACGTGCAGATGTGAAAGTATTTAATCTTTTATACAATATTTATACCACATACACCTACTTTTAATTTTCTAACAGTTCTAAACACCTACATGTTTTGGCGACTGTATAGAAACGTCATTGTAAAAACTGCAATGATGTATTTCCCGAACGTAAAATTTGTTATACTACTACGTTTTACGACTGTTTAATATGTAGCAGTCGACATAGCAAGCACCTGCACTGAAATACCCCCACCACAATAATAAAATGATAAATTTAACCTTGGCAAAAACCACATTTACAAAAATACCACCTAACTACGACGATATGCGCTTCCATATTTGCTGGAAAAATAAGATAACGATGGTTTCCTTCTTTCACCTTGCACGGTTTGCTGTGTGTTTTTGAGCAACGACTACACGGAAACTGTGAACTGGAAAGACATTTCAAATTAAATCAGTCTTATGAATTGTTTTACATATAAGTATGGCGGGAAATAGGGCGCTAGGCTAACAGAGTAATGTAACACACAGAAGTACGTACAAGTACTCACAGTTGATACTTGTAAATAGGTACACACACACACGAACGGACGACACACATTTTTACGCGGAAGCGATGTTTCACAAGTATTTAACTGGCTTCCTCGGGCGGCAAGACACGGCATACTGCAATCCAGCAGCAGTGTGTGCTCTGTTACCTGTAAGCCTTGCGCCCGGAAGGCAAACTAAGCACGGCGGAATTTTCAAATATGGGGTAGTAATATATGTCTGGTTGTGATGCTCTTGCAATGAATAGGGGGAGGAAAGTGAGTTATCTGATATTGAGGCCTAGAGGTTGTCTTGATTTCGTAATATATTGGTGGGCCAGTTCTCAGCATCTGAGCTCTGAACTACTGCAAGAAGATGGCAAGGATTTCACAATTCCTGCTACAGGACGCTGCATTGCGTAACAAGCGAGCCTAGCGCCTTCATGACCAGCGGGCTGGCGGGTGACAAGCATCTAGGTACCCAGTCCACACAGTGCGGCGGTGGACAGCATGGGACTTAATTCACAGACAGTGTTTCGCGTCTCCATTATAATGTGCTGCAGTGCTGTGTGCTGTTAATTATATTACTGATAGAATGCAGTGGTGTCCAGCATGATTATTTTCTGACACGTCATGTGATAAAACCATCATATTTATAAAAAATACGTATTCATATTGTTGATGCAGACTTTTTACAACTAATTTACTACCACAAATGTACATAATATGTTTAGCCGATGCTAAAAAATGCTTCAGTGCAAAGTATTTTTAGTGAGCAGTAACCTGTTAGTTGCACGAGCGTGGCCGCCTACAAGCTACAATGGCCACCGCAGCGTGTTTTTCATTATTGTCATACCGTTGTCTTGCAAACTTTTAATTCAGTTTTCATTGCAATTATTTTTACATATTTTTCAAGAGAACTTCCTAAATTTTCTTGGAGAGCAAGAGAGAGACGGAAAGATAGGCTCTGCAGTGTTAGTCGTCACTTCTCACATGTTGATGGCACATGGGCGGCCTAACTCACCAGGTGTACGCTCGACATGCGTTCCACTGGAAGTTTTTAAAGTTTTTCTGACAGAATTTTTTTTCTTTCATGGCTGTGGTTTACCTATTAATGGTAATTGTGGTAAGTTATTGTTGTGGTCTAACAGATTTTTTTAAAATTACCTTAAATTCTGACAAAAAATGCCAGAGGATTTAACATTTTTTAGGGGGAGGGCAAGGGGAGGTTAAAAAAAATATGAAGTCAAATTTGAGGAAACATCAATTTAGAGCATTTTCGAGTCCCAAGGCATTTCATTAAATCTGGGTTCTACTGCACATGTTATGCTGTTGTGTTTGTGACCTTAGCTCTGCTAAAAAAATAACATAAAACATATGTTTCTAATTGTATTTAAGGTGATACAATCAAGAGACAAAAAAGTTCAAAATTCTCACGTGACTGTGGTGTTCAGCGTGACTTTAAAGTACTTCTGGCAGTAGCCTTAGAACATTAGTTACATAAAACAATTTATTTGTCTTCTTATTCAGAAGTTTCTGAAATTAAATTCTTGGAGAAAATAATAAATAAAGATTGCAAAGAAAAAAATTTTCATTGAATATAATTTAATAATTATTTTTTACACACAATATTATAAAAATCAAACTCCTATCCAAAGGTAAATAATTATTAGGAATATTTTACTTCAAACTTAACAAAATGACTGCAATAAAAAGAGATCTTAAAAAATACTATCACAGACATTTAGTTTCTTACAAACTGTAACAACAAAATATCAACAAAACTTTTACAATATAATTTATTATGATCTTATAAATTAAAAACTTGTTAATATTTACTACAATCCATACATAGGATACCCAGTAATGGAAACACTGAATTGCAAAACTTTGTGTTTACCAAGGTTTCATACATACCTACATTAAAGTTACAAATTATGGTGTGAAAATAGAGCATAATAAATTCACTAACTCTCATCTATTCTAATATTACAACCCACAAATTTATATAGTTTTATAACCAAATTATTAATGAAACAATACTAAATTGATTAATACATATTACACCTGTTATAAAAAAAATACCATTACATAAGTCACATCAGTCCACTTAAATTCCAATATACAAAAATGTTTTAAGTCAGTCAAATATGTATGTCATTTGGAGAAATCAAATGCAATGAGGTAAAAATTATAAATTTTAGTAATGGAATGATTCTAAATTTTCAGCATTCCCCAATTAAGTTTTCAACTGTATGTACACTAAATATTACACTACACAGTATACTGAATCCTTAACTAAAGTCTATTCTTGATTAAAAATTTACAATGGATTCTCTATGTACTGAAACCTAATGGATGGAAATATCTGCATCCATGGAAAACGTTCAATCCCTCATGTTTTGAAATTTTTAGTCAGTCCCATAAAAAGATGGACAGAGAATCCACTGTAGTTAGATCAATGTACAAGATATAAATTTACTAACACATGTACTGAAAAATGTATAGGTCATTTCATTTACGTCAATTAAAAAAATTTAGACATGAAAAGCATGGTGAAAAGTTAGGAAGTGGATAGAGTCAAAGGCTACTGAAATGATCAATATAACAATATCCAGACGAACTACCAACTACCCTTCACCACAGTGTTTAAAACATTCCCACCTTCCACCACAAATCACAGTTTTATTAGATACTTTGCAAAAAAAAAATGCGATAAGGCAAAAGTCCGGCTTGCTTGTTTCTACACTCTGTAATTATTTCAGCATAAACCAAAACACTTATTGTTTTCCAAAGTTGCACTGCCTGCAGTCAAATTATGAACAGTGGATTAATGCCCTACTAAAACATCAATGGCAGTAACTGAACAAAATTCTCACACAAATTAGTAGGAAGTACAATAAAACCCAGAACTTTATCATGTCCGTAGTAGTGTAATCAAACAATGTCCAAAATGTGTGGCAATTTGAGTAGTTGGTAATGATAAAAATTCAATTTTGTGCTAGAGACAGTGATCTAAACTGATTCTAAAGCCCGGATTACAATGTTTGCAATCTTACAAAAAAAAGTCAAAGGAAGAAACACAAAAAATTGAATCATTCCACTACTAATATAAATTACATTATATACAATATACTGTGTTAACATAAACTATATTCTCAAAATCAACAATGGCTGCCTTTGAATCACTACTCAACGTAACAACACAATTAAAGTGCCATCATTTTACAAAATTAATTAATTATTCAAATTAACTTTCTTTGAAAGTATATGATAAAAATTTGGCCCCCCTACATCAACATGCATCTGTCTTCAGTGCAGTTGTAAATGCAGGTGGAAACAAATACACACTTATTCTACCAACAGTCTAATATTAGTAGGTACTAAGTTTCACTACTGATCATCAGTATTTGGCTCCTCCCGCACTATGGCAATCATGCGTAGCATGAGCATTGCCAGTACTTTGTCCAGGGGATCCATGAAGCCCCTCTGCACCCACTTGGGAATGGTAGTGCGAGCATGGGAAAAGCCAAGCTTCTGCAAGATGTAGTCAACACCATACGGCTCAATGCTTTTGCCAGCCCACGACAGAAGCCTGGAGCATAATATAAATATACAAAAATATTATTATTCAACTTTGAGTGGCATACACATTTTTTTTTAAAAGACTGTACTGTAATTTATAGTGACACCAGGAATGTTAACTCGACCGCTTGGTGAACACCTTAATAAGGAATAACACCATAGAAGAAAATGAAATAGATAAATGTAACAAACATTAATTTGAAAATAATCACACACACACACTCTTTCTCCTTCCCCTCTTCCACCTTTCACCACTTCTCCACCATTCCCCTCTTCAACCCATCTTCGCTTCATTGAAAAATTCCGTTGGGTTCGAGACGTATCGAAGATTTATTGAAAAAAACATCTGAACTCTTTTCATCCCTTTAAGACCCAAATTTTGAAAAATCATGAAATTTATTTTTAAACATTTCAAGCAAGCATAAATCTTAAGCAAAAACAGCACAGATATCTAAAAGTTCAATGGATATGATATGTAATGACAGTTAACTAAAAACACATTAAAAATAAGTAATTTTACTGTGTTTAAATAAGTATCTTCCTAGAGCCAAGAGCAATTTGATATCTTGCTAGTTCTATATACACCCACACACAACACACCCACACACACGCACCTGCATGCACACACACCCGCACACACACCTGCACACACACCCGCACACACACCTGCACACACACCTGCACACACACCTGCACACACACCTGCACACACACCCGCACGCACACACACCCACACCCCCACACCCGCACGCACACACACCCACACCCCCACACCCACACGCCCACACATACACCCACACCCACACACGCACCCACATCCACATGCACACGTACCCACATGCGCACCCGCGCACCCATGCACACAACAGTGCACCCATGCGCACAACTGCGCACCCACGCACACCCACGCACACACGTGCACACCCACGCGCGCACACCCATGTGCACCCGCACACCCACGCACACACCTGCGCACCCACGCACACACACACGCACACACACACACACGCACGGATGAATAATCAAAAACAAATTTTGTGTCTTTTCACCCTATATATGATCAAATTTTGAAAAACCTTGAAACTGTTTCTTAGACATCTGTATAGGCAAAAAATTAATCATGACGACTGCTCATTGGATTCAATAACTCTAAATGTCCAAGGGTTCCCTAACTATAGAAAGTCAACTGACCATTTAATGTCGTTTTACCACCTTTTGGTCGAATATCTAAATATTTTGAAGTTGCCTAAAATAAATCTGTATGAATGTCTCACAAAATAAAAACACATTTTATCCTTTTTCATCCTGTTAAGAGGTCGAATTTATAAATTCCTTTCACAGTTCTTTATTGCGTCCTGAAAGGAATTCATGTTAATAATTTCACGTTTATAGGTCCAACTGTTTGAGTTGTGGTTTTATATGTCAGTTAGTCATCCAATCAGCCAGTCAGTGAACCCTTTTATATAGAGATAAGATAAATGATAGGAAGAGGTCGCTAAGCTATCAGTACATACAAAAGACAGAAGCACAAGTATTTACGTGTTGGTACTTGACAGATACACGTGAATACAGAGGACGATAATTACCGTATTTCCGCGCATAATCGTCACACCTGAATTTTCAAAGTAAAAATGGGATAAAATTTTTTCATCATATAATCGTCGCATACGACATTTTTTTCTGAAACATATTGTACCGTGTGATTTGTACTGCATGCACGCATTGCCGAACCGGCCTACGAGCTGCTGAAAGCACATGCACATGCAGCCACCTGTGTAGCCTGTAGCGGAAGCGGCACCACCTTGCGCGATGACCTTGGTCTGGCCAGCGCTTGAGTGCAGTGTTGCCATATGGTGAACAGGTGCGCGCTAAGCAATCTATTACAGCAGTTTGCCTTCGTTAGTCGCGTGTGTTCGTACGTTGTTTTTCCAAGCACGACATAATGGGAAGATATAACAACTATACAGCGGGACTGAAGTTGTCGATTATTGCGTATGCTGAAGAAAACGGAAACCGTGCAGCAGGAAGAAAATTTTCCGTGTCTGAAAAGTTAGTGCGCGACTGGCGGAAAATGAAAGACCGCCTAAAAAACACCAAACTTTCTAGGCGTTCATTTCGTGGACCAAAAAATGGAAAATTTCCGTTAATCAACGCACAAGTGTTGGCGTATACAGAAGAACTACGAAATAATGGTTCCAGTATATCGTAAAAATGCTGCAACTGAAGGCAAAAAAAGTAGCCCGAGCACACAAGTTTTCTCATGCTCAGTTTAAGGCTAATCGTAGCTGGGTAATGTGGTTCACGCGATGGAACGGTTTATCTGTAAGACGCAGGACAACAATCTGCCAGAAGTTGCCTACAGATTACATGGAAAAGGTCATTAGCTTCCATCGATTTGCTACGCAAATGAGGCAGGATAAAAATTATTTGTTTTCTCAAATAGGAAACAAAATTCAAATGCCGGTATTCTTCGACATGCCACGTAGCTGCACAATTGAGAAAAAAGGATTGACAAGCGTACCCATGAAAACCACTGGCAACGAAAAGTTGCGGTGTACAGCAATGTTAGCTGTGACGGCCGACGAGCGTAAATTGCCGCCGTACGTGATATTCAAAAGAAAAACACTACCGAAAGGACTTAAATTGCCTCGTGGTGTTCATGTACGAGCACAACAAAAAGGTTGGATGGATGTTGACCTTAAGTCTGATTGAATAATAACGGTGTGGAACAGACGACCTGGCGCTCTGCTCAACCAACCTGCAATACTTGTGTTGGACAGTTTTCGTGCCCACATTGCACAAGAAATTAAAAACCTGCTGCAACAACTCAAAACACAACAAGTTATGATTTGCGGAGGCCTAACCTCTATTTTGCAGCCCCTAGATGTCTGCGTTAATAAACCCTTTAAGAACAATTTGCGTTGCTTTTACAGCGAATGGATGATGAGTGATGACCACGATCTGACTCCTGGAGGTAAAGTCAAATGGCCATCTCTCGAAATAATGTGTTCGTGGATTGTGCAGAGCTGGGACATGATTCCTAATGAACTAATTGTGAAAAGTTTTAAAAAGACCGGCATCAGCAATGCGCTGGATGGGTCCGAGGATGACGCACTGTGGCAGGACGACGATAGCAACGCCGATGACCCTGATGATAAGAGCAACGATAGCGGACAAAACACCAGTGACGAATCATCTGACAATGACGATTAAATCGTGTGAAGGCTCTTGATAACTTACAGTGGTTTTAAACTTTCCATTCCCGCTACAATTTGTTGAATTTGTAAATAGTACAATTTGTTTACCTTTTTTTGTGATCATAATGGCAGCCTATGGATGTGTAAATAAATATTTACCGCTACTGTAAATAAATTGTGAATTGTGATGTTTTGGTAAATCTTCAATAAATATTTAGTTTGTTTATCATCAAAATAAGTGTGAAAATACACCCTATTTGGTAAGTAACGTTTTTTTTGTTCAAATGTTTTTTGGTCCAACTTTTTCTTTACATAATCGTCGCACCCACGATTTTTTTTATCTAATTTTGGTATAAAATATGTGACGATTATGCACGGAAATACGGTAATCGCAGAAATGCGTATCGTGACGTTTCGCTGCTTGGAGCAGCTTCCTCGGGTGAAGAGACATGATAGACTACGGTGTGGCTGCCGATGTACCAATGCTGATGCATCTAGCGGCCATTGGTTGAACTGATATGAGGCGGGAGATTCAAAAGTGTCATGAAGAGGATATGTAAGGGTTTATGAGGGGATGCAGGTAAAATGGTTTTGGGAAGATGACTGTGGATGTCATTTAGGGACTCGCATAATGGCCGCACCATTATTTTTAAAGTCTTAAAACAGTATTTTAAAACACCCACATAATGGATGCACCCAATGTTTTTCAACAGAAGACACAATACAGCAAAACTCAAGACATTTATCACGGGATCCGTTTTTCCATCACATCAGACAAGCAAATGTCAACCAGAATGGTAAAAATATGGAATATAGAATCTAGAAAAGCCCTGTAAAAGGCGGCCGTTGCAAACGTCCGCCGATTGGAAGCATGGCGTGCCAGCACACATTCCTAGATCCTCAGTATTTCGTGCCTACAAGACATGGCAGCTGAACAGAGCATCTAGGTATCAGTCTTCATGGTGTGTGCACCTAGATCCTCCATTATTCGTGCCTACAAGACAGGCGGCTGAACAGAGCATCTAGGTACCAGTCTTCACGGTGCGTGGGCCTAAATCCTCCACAGTGCCTGCTTGACCTATCGCCGGACACAATGAGTCATGTTCGCTGGTTGATGATGCGTTGTTGATAACATAGGGGTGTCTGGAGAAATGTAACGTTTTAAACGTGAATCTGATTTTTTATAAACTACTTACATTGGAAATAATAACATAGATGTAACGCACCGTAAAATGTGCGGGAAAATTTTAAATGAATGAATTAACAAGATTTTCTAGTGTTTTATTTTTTCCATGTTTACAATGCACCCCAGAAATCTTTTTCTTTATTTTTGGAGATACGGTCGCGCTATGGAGGAGTACATATGTAAAAAATATGTACATTTAAGTTGTATTTTACATCAAAGAAGTCTAACAGGTAATATTTTTTTAAAACACCTCATAATGGTCATACCCCATTTTTTGGGGTGGAAATTTGGTCAAAAAGATGCTGTGATTATGCAAGTAAATACGATATCTTCTACAGGATACTTTTGAATCTCCCACCTAATATCAGTTCAACCAATGGCCGCTAGGTACATCAGCATCGGTACATCGGCAGCCACACCACAGTCAGCCATGTGTCTTCACCCGAGGAAGCTTCTCTAAGCAGCAAAACGTTGCAATACGCGCTTCCGTGATTATGTGTCGGCCTCTGTACTTGTGTGCATCTGTCAAGTACTACCACAAAGAACTTCGGGTTCTGTTCTTTGTATGTACTTATATAGAGATAACACAGAGATAACAAGTAATGACCAATCAAAATATCTTACAGGAAACACTGTACAGGCAACTGTTGTATGATAGTTCACTAAAGTCTTTGTCCGACCAAACGGAAATAATTCCCAAAATTCTTGGGGAAGACTAACTCTTCACAAACATGAAATACAGTCTGAAAATAAAGATGTCACATTTGTAAATTACAATTTTTTAAATCTCAATGATACCATGACAAGTACTGTAAGACAGCATAATGAATAATCTCAGTGCCAAGGACTCTAACCTGACAGTAGGTTCCAAATGCCAAGTCTTGCAATGGTAGTTCCTCCAGTCTTTGGTAAAGATTTCAGCTGGGTCAAAAGCTTTGCGCTTTCGCTCATCTTCACTGCCATTGCCAACATGAAAGTCTCTGGTACGCCGTTCATTGTCTGGGCTGTGAGCTCTCAATCCACTAACTGATGATGTCACCTGTAAAGTAATGCATAAGAAATCAGTTATTCATTTTATGCTGCTAATTGTTTTTAAACAAACTCGTAATCTGTGAAATTGTAAAATGTTACTTGAAAATAATACCTCTTAGGCTATTTACTGCGAAAAATGAAATTTAAATTTAAGTCTTGCAATCATGCAGAAGTGTGTAACCATGCATACACAAAAACACACACAACACGATAATACAAACACAGGTTTACAAACAACCAAATAATGTATTTACCAACAAATAAAACAACTTCAAATATAAGACCACCCCTATAATTATTTTCACTTTAGTCTAACAGAAAAAATAAATTTTTCCTGTTGCTATAATTATACTGTTGGTTAAATACCATATTTCCCAATCATCAGGCATGGTTAAATTAGGTTAAGTTTATCTGATGACATTCTTTACTGTTTACACAACCCCAGACAAATACACATACTGCACTGGGATAAAAACTAAATAAACACTTGCTATATTTAAATTTTAAAAGTTTTTATTTTCCATGTTTCTTTTTTATTTATATCACCAGAAATGTTAAATATTAAATAAATGCAATAGTAAAAATACTACCGTAGTCATAAGCTTCGAAAATAAGATGAGCCCTAGTTTTTGAGAAGTAAAATATTAGATAAAATATAAGTAAAATATTAAATAAAATGTAGTCATACATGTATTCAGATAAATATAGTATGTATAATTTATACTTTGTAATACAAACTTCAAGGCAACCCTTATCCAAAATATTTTCCAAACATTCTCAACTGAAATAAAAAATTTCATTTACCTTTGCAAAAAAGTATTTGTGAAATGCCCATATGGTCACCACTACGATTTATTTTATTTAATAGTCATCAGTGTCAACCATCATATATCCATATATATTAATAACTATGTCTTACGACCACTCGTTCTCGTCATTATATCAGGATCACACTGATATAGTTTTCATTAAGGTACCATTACTGCACCAAGCTTTATACAGAAAAATATGAAGTTGTACTTATTATGTCTTTGTGAAAATGAGGGAGAGAGAAGCAGGTGCAGAGAGTGTCTGGGACCTCACCCCACCCCCACTCAAACCACCTCCCTAGCTAAACAAGAGGGGAGAGGCTCCAGCCAATAGTTTTGTAAATTGTCACTGTATCATAGATATTTAGTAATGAAGAAATCATAAATGTTAACAAGTAAAGGAACAATTTTATGTAATTGGATATATATAGCAAAGAAAAATTAAGCATTATTTAATAAATACGGTTCTGGCCGGAATTGTTGTCCTCGAGAGGCGGGGCTATCGGTTGAAAGCCGACTTCTGATTGCCTCAAAACAAACTGGAGTTTGCAGGCCAAGTAGCAGCGGGGTTCTGGCGCGAATCGGGGAGGAAGCAAGACGTCGTCGGGCCGGGACAGACGTCAAGTCGGGAGACGTCGGTGAGCCACGAAAGACGATGCACAGGGCGGATTGCCACCATGAGGCATCGAAGTTAGGCGCCGACTGTGATCATTAAGAGCCCAATTCTACGACAGTATCGGTCCGCCCCAAGAGGACAGCAACGACGTGCTACCCAGGTAAAAAGACTTGCAACTTTTTCATTGAACTATCCACAGTGTCCAGAACTTCAACCCATCAATCAATAGTCAAACTAGCCTCTACAGAAAGTAAATAAGTAGTATAAAACAATAAAATGTGGCGCCTGTGATATACTCTACAAAGATGTTCAATGTTGAATTGTGTGTGCATTTACAGTATGATTTTTACTAAATTTGCTGCCTTAATTGAAAAATAAGCATGACGTTTCATTGAATAATACGATTAGCATAAAACTTTGTACAGTACATAAGGTAGGAGATAAAGTGGTTGAAATTCCCAGAGCGTGCCAAAGCCCACTCTGTTTACTGCAGACAAAATTCTGCTGTAACAGTTCACGTAGGGATTGACACCTCATCAGAGACTGTGATATTATTACTTACAAATCCAGTGTCTCAAGAAAAAAAAAGGGAAAGAAAAAGGCCATGGCCTATTAGTAAAGAAACACACCAGCATTCAGAAAAAGAGATTTTTAGCAAATCATGAAAAAAATTAATCAGAATGACAGGACAAAAATCCGAACCTGCACTGTCCTCACTGTGAGTCCAGTGAGTAACTGATACAACATTTTACTAAGTTCAAGAGGAGTGTGTCGAAGTGTTAGCCTAGGCACATTCTAAACAACATTGCTATTTGTAGGGAATAAGTAAGAAAGCCGGTAAATGTAAAAGGTTATTTCAGTGCTTTCAGTGGAACAAAAAGCAAACAACAATTTCTGGATGACAAATTAACCAACTATAGTATGCAATTTAACAGTTTAACATGCAACAAATTTGTTGACACTGTAGTATAGGGCTTAACAAGCACAGAAAAACTGTGCTCGTTATGGTAAAAAGTGCTGCTCATTCTACAGGAGACATTTTATAATGGAGCTTGAAGTCTATTTCCTTCATAGATGCACTTCAATGATTCAGCAACAAAATCAAGACGTAAATATGAAATGGGAGGGCTTGATAGGTAACAAGTTTTTAAAAATGAAATATTGACGTCAGACTATCTATCACATGTTTACTTGAGATATTGTATCAAAACCAACAATACTTTGAAACCGTAGATACTGAAGCATGAAGCAAGTAAGGTTGTTAAAAGGATACACACCATCCCTATTATTACCAGGCCGAGGATGGGAACACCAGTGTATCAGTGTGTTTAAAGTTTAGCATTGCAGAACCTCAAGATGGTGAAGACTTACTCTCTTCCCCTCTTTGCTGACCTACAGAGATGCCAGTAGACACAAAATTTCACACACTAATATTGGTTTTACTTTATCACGATTGCGCAGATACACACTTTCATTACAATGGCTGGACATAGTAAATGAGACATGACCAAGTTCTACTGTTTTCTAGTTTAGATACTTACAGTTAAACACAAATTACATATAAGATCTGGAGAAACAAAGTTATGAAGTGAACACCCTAGGTTCGTGAACCAAAATTGTAGATACTAGCCGCTATGTTTTAAGTTGAAGTTTTTATGCCTGATATTGTAAACACATTGTGAGAATGCTCACAGAATAGAAAAATAAAAGGTTCAGGAATTAAATTAAAGTTATAACAACACTACTGATCAGATGATACTAAGTTGAATTTCCCTGTTGAGGGCACGTGTCTGTGTCAGAACAAAGCTGTGCAAACTTGGAAGAGCACATGGCTCCTTTAGCAGTCGTCGACAATGAACACTAGGAACACTTATAGCTAGAGCCACAATTTTATGGCAAAAAGATTTTTGCAACAATTGGTTTCAATGCTTTATGTGAACATCTGCAGCTCTGTTTCATGATCGGTGATTGGATGTTTTAACTCTCACTTGTCTTGGGTTTCTACTGGCCAATCACAGACGTATGAAGCCACAATTGCCTTACTGTTATTGATGCAGTCAAATGAGAGACATCTCTAAACAAAGACATGCTGCCAATAACCATGAAGCACAGCTGTCAATGTGCACGTAAAAAACAGAAACAAAGCGATGCAAATATCTTTTCGCGACAAAATCATGGCTTTACTTACGGCACACCACAGCTTTCATTCAAGACAGTAAAACTAAATTAAATGCATAATTACTGGAAAATTAATAGGCCCAGGCCACTACTCGCACACCGACTTTCTCTGAACGTATATGACATAGGTACGACATATGTTATTAAGGTGGCAAAACAAAACACTGGAGAAGATTCCTGACAGAAGGGTTTGCACCCTGCAAGTTGTTTACACAGGCATGACTTAGGTGCATGCAGACTACCTGACAGAAAACTTAACCATTGAGATCATTAACAAAACAAGAGCAAAGTTATGTCACTGTTACTGAAGTGGTCATGGTCAGAATATAAAGCATATATGTTAGCTCGTTTGTGACTCAAATTAAGGAAAGGGATTACAGAACCCTGGAGTTGTCTATCTCAGTAGGCAGCTAAACTGCTGTCTAACCTCCAGTTAATTCCCTCTCTTCTCCTCGCCACTTTCCTCATGTCCCATTGCACTACACTGGTACACTAGTGTCAAGTGAGGTAAAAGTAAAAGTGGTTGCTCCTGCTTGCGGACCCACGTGTCAGATCCAGGTCTTAGAACCTAAAGAGATATGACATCTACTTGAGTTTAATTTTAAATTTTGGCCACCATAATGGCTTGCTTTAATAAATTATACATGTGTAGCAGAATTATACTTACTACTCTCTCTTTTTCTTTCACATAGGATGTGATGAGATCATGAAGGAAAAAAAATGCTTCTGCATCAACTGTGACGAAAATGTGATCTTCAAACTCGGTGATGAAACTGCATTCTACAGTAGGCTTATTTGCTGAAATCAAGGAATAAATATAAAACTAATTTTATTCAATATTCAATACACAGTTCAGATTTTCAGTTAACTTTACACAACCCAAACACAAGATCTACACTTGTTATCAATGGTTTTCTTTTCTTCCTTTTCCCTCGAAAGTAAACAAACAATTTAAAGAATTCCATAGAAATCTGATAACTGTATGTCTAGTAGGGTTCTGCGAATATTCGAAATTTCGAATTCGAATACGAATATTTTATTATTTGATTCGAAAATTCGAATCGAATATAATTTGAAACTATTCGACTTGCTGGTTGTAAAATATACCAATGCTGGACAGTTAATAGTTAAAAATATGTTTTGCAAGTTTTTAGTTATTTTTCTCTAGGTTTTAAACAATAAAAGGATCAATGAACACCTCACTGCTTATTTAAATAAACGTACACTCGGTCCTTGAAAAGTAA